>VDFB02321501.1:0-106069 GCA_007258455.2 Sequoia sempervirens
GTTCCTTGCACCTCCACACAATTGTCTTTGAGCCAGTTTTGACAATTTTCTGGGAAAATAAAAATTTGCAAAGAGTTTTCGAAAAAAAATTCTTCAAAAATTTACATAGTTTTGGATTATCTTGTTTTTCGTGCTTTAAAAAACGGGAGGGATAGCGTCTTTGTCCAATATTATGTTGGAAAGTTCGCAGAGGTTCAATGGAAAGAATTACAACACATGGAAGCAGAGGATGCTTACCATCTTTGAGTACCGGTGTTCGGATGCACTTGTTCTAGGTACAGAAGTTCGTCCCAATGTTGCTGGGAAGGATCAAGACAAGTATGATGGAAGTAATAGGAAGGCAGTCATGCTTCTTAAATTATCTATCGCCGATGACATGTTACTAAAAATACCATCTGGTAAATCTGTTGCAGAGATCTGGAAGCATCTGAAAGATCTTCATGAGACTTCAGACAAGGGAAGGGCTTTCTTTATGAAGAATATGCTCTTTTCTATTATGATGGATGACCAAGTGTCTTTGTAGGAGCACTTGATAAAAGTAAAAAATATTAGCGGTCAATTGGAGGCCATTGGTCGTAAGGTAGAAGAGGAGGTTATGGTGGTGATCACTTTAAAAAGTTTGCCACGTTCCTACGAGCACTTCATCGAAACGCTCAACATTACATCCACCAATGTTGACTTGAAGTTTGATGAGATGTGCAACAAGCTTTTGCAGCAGGATAGGTGGAAGAAGCAATTTGGGAGCAGCAGTGAGTCTCCTATTGTTGAACAAGCATTTACTGCCAAGGATGTTGGCAAAGGCAAGTCCACTCAACAAAAAGGACGAGGCGATTCAGAGGAGGGCTCCAAGAAGTCTTTTACTTGCCATTATTGTGGGAAGATTGGTCATATACAGAGGTATTGCAAAAAGCGGTTGGCTGATGAGAAGTCCAACCAGGAAGCATCTCAGCAAAATGCTCACGTAGCGAAGCAAACTGAGTAGAAGGACTATGCACACTTTGCATTTTGATGACCAGCACAATATGTGTAGACTTAGTTTTTAGTTGATAGATTAAGCATTAAGGGAGGGTATGAGAACTACAGTTGGTTCCTATTTTTAATGCTCATCTCTCTTAGTTATCTCTGTTAGTTTGCTTTTTGTTTCTTTTAGTTCTCCTACAATCACGTCTCTGTGATTATCTGTTTCTTTCAGTTAAGTCTATAATCACGTCCCCGTGATTATTGCATCTCCATCATTGTAATCTATATATATTCATTGCTTCGTCAATAAAGAGATCTGATAATTTATACAACATGTATGTATGTATGTATGTATGTATGTATGTATGTATGTATGTATATAATTCTTCCTAATTGATTTCAATCTTCCAATAATCACTTTATATGAGTTTATATATTTAGATATATTTATATATATAATTAATTCTATTCAACTTACTTCCCTAATAGATTTACCATTTGTCTTCATTTATCTCATCTTGAGCCAGTTTCTTCCCACATATTTCTTCCTCTAAATCTGAGTGCATCATATGAGCGGCATCCGTTGCTATGCTCAGGAAATGTTGTTCCATACGTCTGTGTTTGAATCTGTTCTTTTATTCCTCTTCCTTATCACTGTTCATATATATGCCTTAAAATCTGATTATATTTTATTCTATATATATTTCTGCTCCAATGAAAATCATTCTTTCCTATTGATATCTCTTTTTTTCTCTGCTAGATCCGCTTGTGTATATCCCTCTTTGCAAATGATTTAACTCCTTTATATATATTCCCATGTATTAAAGGGTGCATCCTTTGGGATAGACACCTCCTATCCAAAGGACACGTCTTTTATTTAAACTAACTACAGTTTTGATTATGGATCGCTGTCTTCTTTTAATAGTTAATTTCCTTAATAGATTAAATCTGTCTTTATTTGCATTAACCACTGCCTAAGTCTTCTATATATTGCTGCCTAGCACAATCACTGCTCATTAGTAAATGATCTATGGTCTCTTAACAAATATAATTGCTCCTTAAAAGAAGAGCCGCCTTTTAGGTAATGACTGCTGCTGCTCTTAATCATCATCTATATTATAGTTTCTTATTTTACTGTTTATAAATTGTAAATATATTAATTTTTATTTTAGTTTTATATATATTTTAATATTTATAGGATTATATTATGATGATTATCATAATATTTAAATTGGTACTACTTATATTTATATTTTTAATATTTATATTGTTATATTTGATAATTATAATTATAATATTACCTTATAAACCTCGCATGGGAAAAAATGGACGCTAACGATCGAGTTTCAGAAGACGCAGAGACTAGGGTTTCACCTGGTTCGTGCCTGGAGGGAGAGAAGCTGCAAGAAACGGCAGTCGGATCTCGGCCCAATGGAGTAGGCAACAGAGAAAACACTCGACCAAGGAGCCACACAGAGAACGGCGCGCGGAAAGCACAAAAAGCGGAGGATGCGAAGAGAAAATGCCCTAGCAGAGACGGCCATGATGTGAACAGGAGACTCTTCAGCACTTCGAAATCAAAAGAATGCTGCTCGTGTTTTTGGTTTTTTTAAGGGTTCTAAAGTGACTCAGTCTGGGGGTAAACAGTCAAAACCAGCTCTGTCCCAGAAGCAATTAAACAAAATCTTGACAGAAAGGGGCGGAAGGAATTCAAACTTACCTCTGCCATCTAGTTCAATCACAATGGAGCTAGATGATGAGCTCAAGCAAGAAGTGTTTTTTAATGAACTGGGTTTGATTGGAAGATTCAGGGGATTTTGGCCATGCTTGACAGACCTGCACTAGTGGATCTCTAACCACTGGCAACATGTCTTAGAAGGGTATGTCCAAATCTATCCCATGGCAAAAGGCTTTTTCATTATTGTTTTTGAAAGGAAGCATAATAGAAATAAGATCCTTTGTGACTACCACTGGGAATGGGAAGAAAAATATCCACTGATGTTAAAGCCATGGCATCCGACTTTCAATCCAACCACTGAAAGGTTTGAGAAGGTTCCTATCTGGGTGCGACTTCCCAACTTTCCGCTGCAATTTTTGTTTGATTCCTACTTAGAGGATGTAGGGAACTCTCTAGAAAGCTTTCTAATGGTGGATGAAGGGTCTTCAAACCTTATGCATTCGACTTTTGCCCGGATTTTAGTGGAAATGGATCTGTCAAAGGCGCCTCCGGAGGAAATAAGATTAAAAACTTCGAAAGGATGTTGGGTGCAGCCCTTGGATTATGAAGGAATACCCTTCAAGTGCAGAATATGCTTTAAAATTGGACATTTGGCTGCTAAATGTGCCAAACATAGAGCAACCAAATCAGCCTCCTGGTGGAAAGACGTTGGCCCCCAGAACTATACAGTGGAAAAAAAGGAAGAAAAGCAAATGAGCTCTTAGGAGAAAAGCAAGGAGGAAGGAGATCAGGTAGGGAAGGTGTTGGAAGAGGCAGGTAGAAGGGAGGATCAGCAACAAAATGGAGTTATCTTGGCACAGGATGGGGATTTGGTTGGGAATAGAGACAATGTTGTTTACAATGGAGGAGAAAAGGAACTAGATTCCAAAGATTGGGCAGCCACACCCGAATGTCGAGAGAAAAAGGGTCCGATGAGGTTGCAAGAGAAAGATATAGGGAAACAAAAAGTTGATGAACAAAGTCACCAATCAAATGGAAGTTTGAATGAAGCTCTAAAGAGTCCTTATGACAAGCCATTGGATTGGAAAAAGGAGGCTGCAAGAATAGAGGATGGTTGGAAAACGGTAAAAGGGGAAAAAGCAAGGAAGGAAACTTTTGCAATGGTTCTCAGGTCTCAAATGAAGCGCATGCCAATCTGTGTTCCAAGCTCTTGACCTGTTAACAGGTGCCTTGTAGGATTGAAGTTTTTAGGCTCACGTTCTTATGATGCCTGTGGAGCTTATGTTTGTATGGTTACCATTCATTGTTTGTGACTCATGAATCTGTTTGTTTTATGGTTAGCTAGCTGTTTTAGGGGTTTTATAGAGGATTTTCGTGGGTCTAGAAAGGTTTTTTATGTGGATGTTGCAGGGAGAATTGCTATGTAATCAGTTTTTAATATTAATAAAATCAACTCTATTACCGATCAAAAAAAAAAATTATAATATTACGTTATGATAATTATAATTAGAATAATATTAAATTGATAATATTTCTTTTTTTTATTTTATTTATTTATTTGCATTTCAATGCTTTTTATCTTAGTGTTACAATTTTGGGGTCATGACATTCTCCATTCACCTTCACCAACAAATCTCCACTCCAATGTTGCTTGCTCGCCATCAATATCAATTAGAATTTTATAATTCTATATGTTAATGTTAAATATTAAGTTTGTTATTAAATATTAATTCTTTGACAAGCAAATAGTTGTCAAATTTAAAATAAAAGGTAAAATAGTTTTTGTTAACACACTCATGTTGTTACACTCCACCCCTTGTTGCCATTGTAGAACGCCTCTCGGTGTAATTATGTTAGCATAGATTTGAAAGAACTTGTTGAGCATGTTGTAGGTACATTTCCCAAGTCATAAATAGACAATCACAAAAAAATCAATAGACAACCACAAAAAAATCTACAAAAAGCCTGAGTGATCATTCATCATCACACGAAAGTGGCAAGTGTATTGCTCAAACCAAAGGGCATAAGCAACCACTTGAACAACTCCTCCTTAGACTTAAAGGGAGTTTTCCAAACATCAACTCAACTAGAACTTGATGATTACCTAATTCCATATTCAATTTTTGAGAAAAAATTTGCCCCTCTAATCTTGTTTAAGCAATTATCAATCTAAGGAATTGGGTACTTGTTCTTAATAGAGATCTTGTTTAGGATAAAGTAGTCAATGCACAATCACCACATCCCATGCTTCTTTCTACCCAATATAACCAGACTTCCACAAGGTGAGACACTTGGCCCAATTTTGCCTTTCTAAATTCAATTCTTCAATCTATCACTTGATCTCATCATTCTCTAGTGCTAACCTTCTGTATAGTGACTGATTTGGCAATGATGTGCCAAGAACAAGATCAATCGAATGCGTCACCTAGAAATGAAAAAGTGCACTTGTGAATGACATCTTTGTACCCTGAAATGTACATTTTTAAAAAGTGTGCTAACAAAGTTGATGTTGTGACACGTGGCAACCATGACCTTTTGTCTTTCATTAGACTTGGACAATCATGCACTACAACTACTTCAAAGATTGACTTTGCAAGCATCGCTTCTTGTTGCAAAGTTTCACAATGACACTTTGAAGTTTAACCTCATAAACACCATAATATTTGTACATGTAGGGTTGTCTCAACAAAACATTACAAACATCCAAGGTTGCCATGCCACATACTACATCATATTTGAAGGGCATGATAGAACAAGAGTCCAAATTGTCAACTAACATGAATGTCTCTCCCTTGACTCACCCAACCAATTGAATGTGGATGCAAGTGAGGTGTTGTTTTAGTTAGACGTCAAGTTCTTTTGACTTCCATTGTCAACAATGAAATGTAGTGACTTGTGATTCTCCTACATCTATGAGTGGAATAGGTGCACCTCATCTTCTAGGAGAAGGGTCTTTGTAATTGCATGGTGGCATGAGAGTCTACATCAATGATTTGGTCTACAATTTGTTCAAATAGATCTATAGATAATAATGTTGAATTTGTTCCTAGCTCTTGTGGATTTGTCACTAGAGCCTTGCTAGCTTGACAATCCTTACAATCATACCAAGCTCTTATAAGTCTCATACCACATGCATGTATCCTTGTAATTTATGTTTGTAATTTTCTTTGGTGTTTAAATATTGGTAGAGTATCCTTATTTCTTTGCCTCACTGCAAACCTACTTTCATTGTCTCCCTTTGGCTTCACAATTACAAAAGATTCTTTCTTACCTTTGGGCTTGAATTTCCCTTCATTCTTCACCACATAATAGTAGGTAGTGCCTACAATTTTGATATTATAAATGCCACCTGTCTTTCAATATAGCAATGAAAGCCATAATGATACTTGAGGACCTAATGCTTCTCTAAGTTCTCAATATCGAGATTTACAAACAATGCATGGAAAGAATTGGTGAAGTCTTGTACCAATTGTTCTATTGTCATAGTGGTTGCCATTAGATATACTTTTCTTCATGTGTTTGCTGGAGAAAATTCTTCTTTAATGACCTCAACAAAATCTCCCCATATGGGATTTACCTTCATCACCTAATCAAAGTGGAGCTCCCTCAACTCCCCCTTGGCTAGTAGGCAAGCCTCCCACCATTGTTGAACATGGGATTGATCTTTCATGAGAGCAAATGTGATTTTCTTTGAATTTGAGAGATTATTTATAAATTTATCTAAGGGCCTCCCCAATTTATCAACAAAATTTGCATCGACTTTTCTCTCAAAGGTGAGGATGTCAAAGTTTCCTACACTTTAATGAGCATAGCCACCAAACAGCCTTTGTCATGGGGCTCATCATATGAGGCATTTTGGCGCATCTACACAAATTGGTTCATCATCTCCAAGATTTACTTGTCAAGGGCTACCTCAATGAACACTTTATAGGCTTTGTTGTCACCTAAAATTGCACCCTCACTAAACCTAGTCCAATATTCTAGAACAATGGGAATCAAGTGTGGGACCTTGCTAACTCGAAATCAACCCTCCTAGGAAGGTCGCTTCCTTTCTAAGCCTAGATGCAAGTGTTGATCCAATTCAACATGATGCCAGCATTGATCGAAATCAAAGTTTCGAGCAACGCTTAAAATGGTACCAAGTTAAGTAATGGTCAAAAGTCCGACCCTAATAAGGAACTTAGTGGGAAAAGACAAAATATTGGGATTGGATGGAATGAGATACAAATGTATGGGAGACCTTGACAATCAGAAAGGCTGACAAACTCAACTCTTAGCAAATTTTATAAGGATGAGCTTTATAGGAGCAAATTTGCACCCCTCTTGCAAATTCCCCTTTTACACCCCTCCGCCTTAGAAAATTGAACCCGATTGCAAAATTCCACATCACCCATCCGCATTGAATCCACTTGGCGCTTGCCTTTTTGTGCCTGCGGGGAGTTTTGTCGGGGACGCGAGCGCAGCATGCTGCCGTCACTAACAGATTCTTGCCTCTAGGGTCCGTAGGTACGTTACGTTCTCCATTAGGCACGAACTGTAACGCCTTTGTGTCAACCAACCAGCCCGAAAACGACTCCTTCCCTCCCATTTTGATCTTCAAATGTATTTATTTCACATTCATTCATACTTCTACAATCTCTTGAGCATTGGACTTCATTCTCTTAACAATACACAGCATTTTCATTGAGCAATTCCATCCATCTTGCTGCACTTTTGCCGCCATTGGAGCTATGACTTAGTATTCTGAGGGACTACTTTATTGGAGCTATGACTTGGTGTCCCAAGGGACTGCTTCTTCGTTGTTGCAATAGCGTAGACCTTACCAAGTTTGAATTCTCCTCTATGTGCTGGAGGGCACCTCGATTGGGAAGGTGATATTGCTCCTTCATTTACATAGCATAATGTTGTTGTGATTGTTCGGTATTCCTTTCCATTATCTCCTTTATTGCATTCTCTATCTCGTGGCTTTCCTGGTTGTCCATGGAGGTGGAAACACCAAAGCGAGGGTTTGACTGAGGCAAACCCCTATACAGCCCCAACATTTTTCCCTCTTGGCTGTGTGTAGGTACATGTACACGTGGAGCTTGCTAGAGAATTAGACACTCGGTAAGTTGGACTTCGTCACCTTGTTTTCTTCATCTCCTTTATCATTCCCATAGTCATTTATTACCCTTCATCATTCTGTTTAGTTCATTAAATCTTGTTTACTAGGCTGTTAGTAGGTTTCTTTGACTTCAATACTCTACTTTTTACTTTTTGGCCGTACGGCCGCCAACGCACCGCACTATCGTCCTCAGGCAAAGAGTTGTCTAAGGTGCAGTGAAGAGCACAAAGATATATTGAGAGCGGGCGGAGAGGGGGGCGGCGAGGGTGAATCAGTATATCAACAAACTTTTACCAACTTTAAACTCTAACACAATCTCAACCATGCAAGAATATCACAATATGAACAAGTTAACACCAAGATTTTACGTGGAAACCCTTACGAGTGAAAACCACGGTACAATTAATGTACTTTATGAATTATATAAGCTTTACAATGAATGTAGGCACCAACCTACTTGAATCACCAACTTTCACAATTTAGTAGGCACCAACCCCCACTTGCCAAGCACCAACTAAGCAAAAATAAAACTTCAAGAACAATGTTCCACCTTCAATGTTGCTTCTTCAACGGATGATGGACAATTCTGCTCAAATATATTTCTTTCAAATCTTCACAAACAACTCTCACATAACTTACATAAATTCGCCCTCAAGATGAGATCAAATTAACGTCATAAATCTGCTCACATATATGATATATATCTGATGTAAATTCTTCTTATTCTGTCCTTTATAGAACTGAAAATCTGCTCCACAATCTCCTCATAAATTTGTTCACGTAATCTTCATAGACCTGCTCATAAAATCTTCACCAATCTGCTCATAACTCTGCTATAAATTCTGCTCAAAACTTTCTTTAGGTCTTCTCAAAAATTCTCTCCAATATGCTTCATTATGCCATGCTTTTATCTCCTCCTTGAAATCTGCATATTCCTCTTTTAGAACTGCATATGTCTCTTTTAGATCTGCATATACCTCTGCTTGTGTATTGACCTTTTCTTTATCACTCAACTCCACTCACTTTTCAATCCATACCATACACCCTTATTTTGCATTCTTCATGTTATTATATATCTCTATATTTCCATGAAAGGACACAAGACTTCACTACTCTTTTCTCTTCTTAATCTGCTCTTCAAATGATATTCATTTTCACACTTCCAACACTCTGCTGTTCTGATCTTACACAGCCATCCACACCACCATATGCAAATCTGAATTTGAATCATATATATATGTTGCTCAAATTTGCAACCCTTCATTCAAGCTACATGTCTTTTTGAAACAGATTGTACAACTTCTGAAATTTGCCAACTTAGAAAGAATCGCCCCTTTTCATGAATAATTCATACTCCTTCAAAATAATTGTGTCACTTCATAGACTAATCTGAATTTTGCATTCTTTCTTTCAGATCTTTATTCTGTTTGTTACAATCTTAATCGAACCCCTTTAAAGAATAAGCTATCTCTTGATCTTACCACGTCATAAAGCAATCATAAAGAAATCGCTGCATTTAATTAATCTTGCCTTTTGACAAATCTGGGGTTTATATGAAAGATCATACCCCTTCAAGCATTTCATTTTGCATCATTCCATTTAGAAGATCGTGTCTCTTCATAAAGACGTGCTTCCTTTTTTTTGACTTATCTTTTGTTAACACTTGCTTTTAAAAACAGATCAAATATTGCTGCCTTCATAATTAGATTAGTCTTAAAAAAAAGATTGCATCATTTTATGAAATTGTATTCCTTCATAAAGTCGTGTCTTTTTGACTAAAACTTATCTCTTCAGGAGGTCGCACTCTTCCATTAATCGTGCCTCATAATCAACACGTAGTTATCTCTCAATCGGTTGACTTGACTTAGTTGTAATGTCCCCTTATTAGAGACATAAAATGCACAAATTAAAAAATTTATTTTTTAAAGATTGTTTGATAAAGAGCAATGAAAGATTGATGGAATAAGATAAATGAAATGCATCATTATCAACTAGTGCATAACTAACATAATTTGTTATGACTTATCACGCTCAATCAGGATAGACCTTTGCCTTACCTCTCTTCCCTAGACCCCACCAGAGGAGGGACGAACTTACAATGCCGAGGGCGCGTGACCAATCTCCAAGTGGATTCCCTCAAGTTTTATTACCGTATTGGGACATCCAACATGGGATCGAACTTACCAGCCTTTCCCTCCACAACCATCCTCTCCTTGGTGAGCCTTAGCGAAAGAGAATGTTGGCTCTAAATCTATCCTCATAGCAAGCCGTAATGACTTACGAGGGACACAATAATTGCTGTAAGCAACATTATTGTTTACTCGTACATGAAATCTATTTATAGTGTTAACTGAGATGTAAGTTGATAATGTATGTGCTATCTAAGATTACTAAACTTACCTTTTGTATACCCAAGTAATCATAAATCTTTATTCATATATATATATAAATTACTTACCTCTCTGTTGATTATGTTAAACATATATCAGAGATTGGTGATGTAAAACCTGTCTTCTACATACACTTTTCAGTGCTTGCTGATTCTTCTCCTTCGATGATGAACTCCTCCTTTAAACTGTTCTATCATTCAACTAAACATCACATTATGATGTTTAAATCTTTAATTTAAACAATGCCTAAATATCAGAACATCACACCATGATGGAACATGGATGTCATAATATAAACTAACTATATAATATGCATATAATTTCTAAATATACTATAACCATAAGTAACCACTAGACAGTGAATATTAGAAATTAATAAATGACAGTGAACCATGATAAAAATGTACCCATGATTCTACTTATGAGCTCTGATTGTAATTGAGTCCAATCAGCATATGCACCTATGACATGCTATTTCCTAAATTCTGAAAAATATCTACTACTTTATTCTAGGACTGTAATTGTAAACATGCAGTAAGAACATTACCAGGGATCCTATCCTACAGATTCCAACATATATATTATATCTGCAAGCCAATACAATGAAATTTGTGTACACTTAAAACCAGATGAATTACTATTCTAGATCACGAATTTTATCAACTGCTATGCAGTCACGTTTCCTTCTATATTCAATGCTTCTTCCATCCGTCCCTGAAGATTCCATTCTATTCCTTTAAATACCCACGATTTGGGTGGAGGAACACATCTTTTCCCAAACCGTGGCCTCCTTTAAAAGATCGTGTCCCTTGCTGACTTTGCTTAATAAGTCAAATGCTTTTGATACTATTCTGGCCGATCACTGAGTTTTACTACCTTTTTAATTGTTCGTTGGTTTATCGTACCATTTGGGTGGAGTAACACATATTTTCCCAAACCGTGGCCTCCTTTAAAAGATCGTGTCCCTTGCTGACTTTGCTTAATAAGTCAAATGCTTTTGATACTATTCTGGCCGATCACTTAGTTTTACTACCTTTTTAATTGTTCGTTGGTTTATCATACCATTTATTTATTATTTATACTATCATTCATTCTATTTTATACTGTTTATTCTATTTCATAATTGATGTTTTTAGGCTGCAAAATAAATATACGAATTATTATATTTTTTAGATTTATTTATAATGTTTTATTTTAATAATAATTATTATAATTGTTTTATCATATTATAATATCATTTATAGTGATATTCAGAGTTACATTTAAGATATTGAATATATATATATATATTTTGATATTTATTTTATTTGTTAATATTTATATTTTATATATTTTAATATCTATTATATCATAATGATTATAATATTTCATTTAATATTTGTAACATTATTTGTAATTATAATATTGATAATTATAATTATATTTAAATTGCAATTTCTCATATTTGTATTTTGATTACTCGTATTTATTCATTTGATCTTGTTATTTAATATTTGGTGTTTACGATCAGGGACATGACATCAGTCGACTCATCATAGTCAATTAGAGGATCATTGATTTTGCTGTTCATGTGTAATGATCTGTTCTTGAACCTTTTATCTTTAGACTTTTGCATCAATCATATAATGTTCTTCCAAATTACACATTGTGCAGACATATTAATATCGATCATATAATGTCCTTCCAGATTACACATTGTGCAGACATATTAATATCTTTTGTTGAATGTACCTTTCATGTTTTCTTACAAATGGACCTTTCTTCCTCCACGAATGGATCTCTTTATTTGCTTGACATCAATGACAATTTGTTCAACAATCTTGTCCAATGCCTTTGACATCAATGACAACATTTCCAACATGCAGTTTGGATTCCAGAAACCGGCTCGTCTAGTCTCATCCAAGTATTTGGATCAGTAGAGTGACAGAAGCGCTTGAAAGTGCTCTTCATTCTCTATCCTTGACCTAAACACCCGCTTAGCTTGAGGTAAGATAGGGCAGCTTTCCGCTCTCGGCTCTCCGTGACTTGGAGCCTTGGTATGGTTGGTCCCCCTACCTTACAAGAGCAAAGAGTCGCAAGCGGTAGGGAAGGCAAGAAGGTATGAACAACCCCAAAACTCTAAAACCCCAATAAAGGCACAAAATGCTAAGAAAAATGTCAGGAGGAAATTTATGGGTTTTTTGCATTTTTGGACGCTTAGGGGACCCATTCAAGATGTCTCAGATCGGTTGTAAATGATGGGTCAAAAAGAGGCATGAAATGACAACAGGATCCAAGGAGCCAACAACTCATTCTTCGATACCTATCTATGATTGCTTGCATCTATTAGGATGATAACTCAATGGATCTCTTGTCTTCAGCTCAAGATTCTAATATCTTGACTATGTTCAACTA
Source organism: Sequoia sempervirens (assembly GCA_007258455.2). Lineage (NCBI taxonomy): Eukaryota > Viridiplantae > Streptophyta > Pinopsida > Cupressales > Cupressaceae > Sequoia > Sequoia sempervirens. The sequence goes on from VDFB02321501.1 coordinate 12,527, forward strand.
ACTCGAGGAATAATACACTTGCTAATAAACTCGTTGTATAAAAGATTCAAAAATAACAATTGAACAAATCTCAAACAAAACAAGATTGACACAAGATTGCCATAAGATTGACAATTATTGAATAGTTCAACCTAATAGATTCTAATTTCAATTGAGAGCTTAACCCTATAAAGGAGGTGTATGCCTTCTACTCTAATTACATTATCCAAATCTAGCTATTATATAGCTTTTCCATACATGAAATTGAAAAACTGACTAAAAATATTAAATCAATGTTTTTGATGAGAACCAAAGTTCTCCTTGGAAGTTGAAAAGAACTAAATAAGGACAAATAATTTAATTTTGGAAGCCCTACTTGCTAGTGTCATAGCTCCTAACCCATTAGTTGAATTTTAAAGTTTGTATGTGCATTGGAAAGTTTACATCACAAACTAATTAATCTAGGTTGAATTGTAGCATTACAAGGTCCACTTATCAAATCACCAAATTCCATTTCAAAGGGCCTCGAAAATGCAAAAAACATTGAAAAAGAAATCAAGAAATTAGATTTTCAAAAAAAATCATAAATGTGCATAAGAAAACAACTTCGATGATATGAGATGTTTTCTAGATCACCTCCTCTCTCTAGAGCACTCAGTGCATTGTACGGGTACAACCAATCATTATACAGCTTTTCCATACAAGAAATTTAAAAACTTGCTAAAAAACTAAATCAGCATTTTTATTAGAACTGAAGTGCTCCTTCAAAGTTGAATAAAACTTAATAGAAAACTAAAAAAATTATAGTTATTTAATTTTGATACCCTTACTTGCCAATGTTATAACTCCTAGCCCATTACTTGAGTTTTGAACTTCAAGTTCATGAACTAATTTATATCGGTTGGATCATAGCATTACAAGGTCCAACTGTCCAATCACTGAATTTCACTTCAAAGGGCCTCAAAAATGAAAATAGTGGGTAAAAAAAATCAAAATAAAATAGATATTCAAAAAAATCATAAATGTGCATCAGATTGTTAATTGGATGGCATGAGATGTTTTCTAGATCACCTCCTCACTATAGACCACTCAATGCTTGGTTAAGGTAAAAACCATCCCCAACCCAAATCATGTTATGAGAAGTCAATCAATGACTTCTTTCTTTGCTAGTTCCCTAGTCCTCTTCTCATCAATTTTGGTCATACCCTCCTCTCCCAGAACAGCTCAAATTAACATAAAAACAATTATCCTCATAGAAGACGCACTTTTGAGATGACGATCAAAGATTGCTATCATAAAAGGAGAATCCCTTAAATCATCTTTCTCTCTATATAACTAGAATGAAAGAAAGGTCAAAACTATACTGGATCATAGCATTACAAGGTCCAATTGTCCAATCACCGTATTCCACTTCAAAGGGCCTCAAAAATGAAAATAATGGGGGAAAAACATCAAAATAAAATTCAAAAAACTCATAAATATGCATAAGGTTGTTAATTGGATGGCATGGAGATGTTTTCAGAACACCTCCTCTCTATAGACCACTAAATGCTTTGTTAAGGTAAAAACCATCCCCAACACAAATCATGTTATGAGAAGTCAATCAATGACTTCTTACTTTGCAAGTGCCCTAGTCCTCTTCTCATCAATTTTGGTCATACCCTCCTCTCCTAGAACAGCTCGAATCAACATAAAAACAATTATCCTCAATAGAAGATGCACTTTTGAGATGACAATCAAAGATTGCTATCATAAAAGGAGAATCCCTTAAATCATCTTTCTCTCTATATAACTAGAATGAAAGAAAGGTCAAAACTAAATTGAATCATAGCATTACAAGGTTCAACTGTCCAATCACCGAATTCCACTTCAAAGGGCCTCAAAAATGAAAATAATGGGGAAAAAACATCAAAATAAAATAGATATTCAAAAAATCATAAATGTGCGTAAGGTTGTTAATTGGATGGCATGAGATGTTTTCTAGATCACCTCCTCTCTATAGACCACTAAATGCTTTGTTAAGGTAAAAACCATCCCCAACCCAAATCATGTTATGAAAAGTCAATCAATGACTTCTTACTTTGCAAGTGTCCTAGTCCTCTTCTCATCAATTTTGGTCATACCCTCCTCTCCCAAAACAGCTCAAATCAACATAAAAACAATTACCCTCAATAGAAAATGCACTTTTGAGATTATGATCAAAGATTGCTATCATAAAAGGAGAATCCCTTAAATCATCTTTCTCTCTATATAACTAGAATGAAAGAAAGGTCAAAACTAAATAGACACGAGCAAAAAAATATAAAATGATATAATAATATCAAGAAAAGCTCTTATCTTAATATAACTACTCTACAAAAATGGTTGCTGCCACAAGTCTTATCATTATATAAGACATTTTACCTAATTGAGAAAGTTGGCTAAACTTGTCCTTTTTTGAGGAATGATTAAGCTAAAGTCCTCAAGGTCATTGTAATATGACATTAGCCCACTCTCAAGTCTAAAAGCTTGGATACAAAATACCAAGAGATCCTTGAGGAAGATAAGTTGTGTGAATCCCCATTCATGATTTAGTGGGGATTTAAGATTTGCCACTAAACTCGAGGATGATTAAGAAACTCCAACCTCCACCAAGAAGTCAACTAGGTTGTTTGTCTCTCTATAGCCCTTGTTGAAAGCTGATGATGCTAAACAATGGAATGAGGTCCTTGGGTTATTTGAGAATGGTATGTAGGTTCTAGCTTGGGGTTGAGCCATTTCTCATTATATTAATAATTATAAAATGCAAATGTCCTTCAACCAATAGATGAGTAAGAGATCAAGAATGAGCTAGTTGCACCCCTAGTAAAATCCCAAAGTGATCTCCAAGAAAACAACTAAAGTGCTCCTAACCCCCTCACCCTCTCCTCTCCTCCCCTACCCCACCTTTATAGGTGGGCACCATTTTGCCTCTTTACAAATTGACTCCTTATCTCTTGAAAATTTATAGTCGAATGTTTATTAATTAATTGACTATAGTCCTTTAGATCAATTTAATTCTTTCTCGTGTTAGCAAGATCATACATACACTTGAAAATTAACTAACTTCTACAATACTCTTTGTTATGTAATTACAAGTACTCTTTATTTATGATGATCATTATCACTTCCTTTGGAATAAACTCAAACCTCCTCTCTACCAAATATTTTCATCTAAAACCATACCATTCCTTTTGTTGTTAGTTCCATCTTCACATATGAGTTGGTCTTGAGATCTTGTATCATATCAAATTCCAATTTCATTGTTTTCAATACCTTTTCAAAATTGTTTATCATTTAGTGGCTTGTAGTTCCTCTTGCTCTTGTTTCAAATTAACCTTCTTCTAAGTCCCTCTTTTTTTTTAAAGCTTGCTTGTGGATGGTCAATATTCACTTCTAATTTTGTTGTTTTGTGTAGAAACCCCTGTTCTCACCGATCTCTGAAACTGTTTGTTTTTTGCTTGGTTTTGACATTTTTTGGTTTTTTTGGTGTTTTTGCATGACAAGTGAAAAATGTGATTTGGAAAGAAAATGATATAAAATCTCTAATAAATACAATAGGTCCAGATCGAACATAAAAAGACTCAAAAAACCACAGCTAAAGATTGTATTATTTTTCCACAGCTATTACAATGATAAATCTCTGACATGCAGACAAGATAAGACAAAAATATTAGATTAAAACCTGATTTGCAGCCAACTGTGAAAAGCCATGAAATGGTACGGCCATCATAGAATCTCTCTTTCCCCTGCGCCAGATGATAGAAAATGATACCAGATGCATAGGCGCCCCCAGTTGTGAAGTCAGACTGCAAGTAGAGAAGGCGATTTGCCCAAGGTGAGATGGTACGGCTTCTTGAAGGTACGGCCCTGCTGTAAGAAGTACAGCTTTAGCAGCAGCAAGTACAATTTGTACAGCCCTTGATTAGAAGTCTCCAAATCTCAGGAAAATGGGCACCTCAGGAAGAAGAACCCTTCTGGATGTAATACAGACTGAAAACCCTGAAGATAAATACTCTGTGAATGTTCTGTGATAACTTCTGAATGAAGATATCTCTCTGAAAGCAATAGATCAGCTGATATTTCACAGCCTCTAAACTGCAACACTGAAGATGGCTCGTTCTCCAATGCCTGTAGACAACTGAAACCCTTGGCTTCGTTCTCCGGAAGAAGACTTAATCAAAAATTTGATTTTAAAATAATGAGCTCAAATCCCAATGAAAACCCTTTTATCCCTCAAAAGTTCGACTTTTCTCAATTAGGCATCATTTAAATAAATTCGAACTTTTCTTTTTAATTTTTCAATAGTCTCAATCTCACTTTTTAATTATAAATTATAATTAAAAGTGGCCCCCTTCAATGATGGTCGACCCCTTGAGACAATCACTTAAGTTATAATATTAATTAATATTATAACTTTATAATATAAGCTTCGAATAATTAATATTTAATTAAACAATTAAAATATTAATATCTTTCTCAATTTACGTCCGATTAACGAACCGTATGATGCTGGAGAATAAGTGATTGATTTCGCACATGACCAAACCATACTGCTAAAAATAGCAGGGGTACTCCGCTGAATGACTATTACTGCTAAAAATAGCAATTCAGGCAAATTGTGTCCGAATGATCCCGAATGAAAGCCAACTGGTAAAACTCTGATAATCGAAGCCAAGCCAAGCTCCCTCAAGACCCTCTATCCATCCTATCAGCCTACGAGGGTCGCATAATAGGCTAATCATAAGCTCTGAAAGATGTCAACTGGAAGGGGGCATTACATTTTGTTTTATATGTATTCATTGAATTGACAACTAGTTAGCTTACCATGGGACTAACTCTAGTACCCGTGAGGAGAGAACATTGATCTTTCTCATTAAATTTATGCAGATACATTTTTTGTTTTCAAGACCTTGACTTTTTTGGTAAGAAACATTACCTCATTACAGGAGAGCACCTACAACAATACCAAATTGTAAATTTTCCAAATATGCATGTTGTTTCAATCTTAAACTTTTAAAGCCTTCCATGCTATATTCAGCATTTATAGCAAGTATATAATTTATATACCTAGATTATAGCAATCATATTAAGTATGAAATATTATTCAATCACTAAACCAATTATAATTCCCATCAGGAGGATCTATTATGATTTTATTGTTCTTTGTAGACACTGGCTAATGCATTTTCATCTTTCATATTATCATTGTCTTATCAATTCTTGTATCCACATTAATTAAATAATTTTCAATTAAGCTAATATCTCTCTTTTCATTTATAATCATTAAATAATTCTCAATTTTTTTAATTATTTAATTATCTTAATCTTTTTATCATATGTATATTAATTATTTAATTAATTTATCATTTATCATTTTCCCTCCAACATCAATTAAAATCAAATTCAAATTATCTTCGGTCCGCTATATCAAAATCAAAAATTATTTAATTAGCTAACACTCCTCTTAATAATTAAATAAATTAAAATAATTTATTTAGATTTTAATTATCTTTCCCTCCAAAATAAATAGATAAAATTAATATGTTATTTATTTCTCCAACTATCCTTATGAATTAAATAAATAAATTCATTTAATTCTTTCAACTATCCCACCTCATTAATTCAAATTATAGCTCATACCCTATCTCAATTTTTCTTATCCATTGATCAAATATCAAGTGACGCATATAAATACAAATCCTGCATTCACATATCCTCTCCTAAAACTAGAGCATTATTATTATCAATCAGCTAGTGATCATTATCAAGAGCAAGTGTCGTTATCAAGCAAGTTTTATCAAGATCTCATATCTCCTATCTATCATCTTTAAGAAAATATCATTATTATACTATCATTGTGCTATCATGGTATAAAATCCTATTTTAAAAAGCAATCCACATATCAAGCATTCAAACTACTATCAAAGACACAATGGAGCAAATCAAGGTCTTTGCTATGGTATAATTGTTTATTATTTCATTTTGTGCATAGATCTTAAGCATCATTGAGTGATTGTTGAGTGTGAATTTGGTACTTTCATTGTATTGTTCCTATTTTACATTTATTCACATTTTCATCGTCCACGCTCTTATTCATTGAATCCATGCAAATGCATTTTTGGTTTAGAAAACCTCAACTTATTTGGCATAAAACATTTCTCTATTACAATGGATCACCTACAACAATACCAATCCTGAATGCTCCCAAATTATATGTTGTTTTAGTCTTTTAAAAGCTTTCCATGCTATATTTAGCATATATCAATACACATACAAAAAACCAATGGACAATTCTTATTACTTGCATATCATATCCTTCTAACCTTTGCGTGCAATGTTATTATTCTTGAATACCATTATAGCATCCTAAAGGACTAGACTAGGACCAGAATCTTGTTGCTTAGGACATAATAGCAGAATTGACAATTAAATGCCAATAGTGTGCCAGTTTTTAAATTAATTTGCTGAAACAATTAGTGGGGGCAATATATTCAAAAATCACAAATAAACCTGTTTTTCCAGTTTGGCTTTTAAACGCCTTTTCTAGTCAAAACCTTATTTTTACATTGTAGATTTGGATTTTTTAATGCAGATATAAATTATACTTAAGTCCACAAAAATTGGACAGATTAGGGCACACTTGAGGGCACTCATTCTTCTGTAATATCTGTTTCATTCTCATTCAGTTAGGACACACAAAAGAGACAAGGCCCTGAGAGCTTTTTTAGTTTTTATCGTTCTTTAGAATAATAAGTTATTTTTAGGATTACGGTAGTTGGAAATTTAGTGTTTAAATTTGCCAAATATGAAGTTAGGCTTTAAAATTTTCAACCCTAATAATGTAAGATTAGGCTTTAAATCTCAATAGCATTTGTACTAACCCATTGCAAGCATTATAGATCACATTGTTCCAAGAGAACCTAGCTTCTTAACGAGGGAACCAGTTACAATCCTGCATGTTTTCACTTTCACTTATCACAAAGAATTCTTTTATGATTTTGGTGAAAGTTCTTACTACAGCTCTTACACTTACACCTGATAACTTTTCAAGAAAATAACTACTGGTACTTGTGATACAACAGGAGAACTATTAAAAAATCAAAGATAATAATTAGGGCTTTCCCCCCACAATACTTAGTTTCTTAAGCAGTGAATCAAAAGTATTACCTGAATATGCTTCCTGTATCGCCTGAAATCGTGTTTTTGCATTCTCTGATGCTTTGGTAGAATCTGCTCCCGCAGACTCATTCGTACTGCATTTATCTGGATGCCATTTCTGTCATGCAATCCAAATTCAACAGATATAAATCTATACCATAACCATAAATTATAATCATTGCGGAAATTTTCAGAAAGCACATTACGCTAGCCATACCATAGCCAGTTTTCTGTAAGCACAGCGAACGTCAGATGTAGAACAGTCTTTCGGTAAACCCAAAATCGAATAAAAGCAAGCCTCTTTGGAGTCCTCCATCCCTATATTCAGAACTTCCTTGCAACCTTCACTTGCTGTTAGCTATAACCCCAACCTTCCTTATTAAGGTAAACAAGCAATCCGTTGGCATAAGACCTCCAAATAGCATGTACTTCGTTCCTATGGGATAAACCTAAGATCCACAACAAGTCTTCAATCAATCCACAGTGAAACACACACCTTAATTTGATCATCTGCTGGCGAGGAATCTCAACTGGATGCCTGATATGGACTCCCCACCAATAATTCACCGGTTAGTTAGGCTCTAGACTGTCACATTTCGAATTACTGTCTCTTGATGACTGCACCACCTGCCAATAACAAAGACAACCCAGATTTCTGAAAATTTGCCCTAGAGCTTAAATATCTTTCTCACAGCAAGACCACCAAACCTTTACAAATTTGAAAAAGAAAAAGTAGTTTACAACCCACTAAAGTAGCAAAGTACGAACATTTAAAAGAAATCCGAAGGCTACAATCAATTCAGTTCCAACACTCGAATGGGATGAGTTTAAGTGGTACATCGTCTGGGATTTCGTATTGAGGTGAAATAGTGCATCCACTCTAATCTTAATACAACAGATAAGGAGGCCAGCTGCAAGTCCCGGTAGAAATAGATGGTGGCATTGAAGCCGAAGATTACCCCGCAAAGGAATATTTTATCAGTGGGGCTGAAATACAAAGACCCAAATTTACTTGAAACCTTTAGCCCAATATATCAATGATCTTGGAAAAAAATAAGTGCAGCTAAAACAGTTTCAAGAACTCTTCAGCCAGTTTAAGATTTAAAAAAAAAAAAAAATCTTTAAATATAACACAGGCCAGGACACTTTTCAATCCGTCTACTTCAGGGAACGCCTCAAAACAATGAAGAAGAGAAACTATAAAAATCAAAATACTTTCTCTAGCCCAGCGCTCTCAATAAACAGAAAAACATAAACGTTTTCCGCCATATTACGAGAATCAACATCCAAATAGACTGCGTTTTCCAAATCAGAAACATTTCTCCAAATAAAGAACAACTCTTGTGAAGTCATGGGATAAGAAAAGCCTAATTAGAGTACAAAGTATAAAGAAGGGGATCAAAACCTTGAATGAATCAACAGATTAAGATGCAGGCAGAAGCGACGCGAAGTCCTCGAGTATAAAGGGCCCTCTAAAACACAATTGACCACCTCTGAGCTCCGAGAATTCGATCTCTCCAAAACTGTTGTCTGCGTTCAAGACGAGAAGGCTCCGCAATCCACCCCGTCGCCGGCGTCGGAAAGCGCAAAAGCATCTCCAACTTGCTCTCACGGTAGCAAGCTTTCTATGCGACACATGAACGCAAGGTAGTCGGGTCTTGTGGAAGCATCCAGAAACCCATAATGTAACTGCCTACTGCCAGTTCTTCTAGAACTCCGGAGACGACTTCGGTTGGCCAGTGGCATTCCGTAGGAAATGTAACAAATCGTATTACACAAGTGGCTGTGTGCTTCACAGTTCATTTGATTTGTTCGTTTGGTGGATAATCGATGCCCGGGGCCCCCATGGGCCCCTATCTCTAAATTATAATTGAAGGCTCCATGAGTGGGTATCTTTGTTAGAATGTGGTCACACGGCTCCGCGGAGTAGGTTCAAACAGATAATGTTGGAGATTGTTTAGCAATAATTTTTTTTCTTGGGGTGTTAAATGTATTTCGGGCAGAGGTAGCACACGTGAACAGTGTGATTGGTTGGTGATTTTAGGTGTCGTACGTGTAAAATATTTATTTATTTATTTATTTATTTTATCGTTGAACTCGATATCAGATAGGTAGGTGCTTACAACAACGATCCTTTGATCTATGTGTAAAAGATTATAAAAAAGAAAAAAAAATAGAAGAATGAGTCTATTTTGTAACATTGTAAGATCAATCAATTTGATAATTCTTATTTATGATGTTGCTATCAGGGTTCAACTGTGTAGTTTTTCGAGTCAAACTCATTGACCCATGTTTCATGAGTAGTGGTTGACAAGAACCCATCTCTCATGATAATGAATGGTCCACTTAGCACTCATTGCATCTAGGTGATGCTCACAGGGGTGAAGCTCTGGCATTACTGGGATGGGTGACCTCCCAGGAAGGCCCAGTGCTTCACCCCTGTGAGCATCACCTAGATGCAATGAGTGCTAAGTGGACCTCCCACTCATTGCTTGAGCTGGAGTAGTACTAGGATGGGTGACCTCCCAGGAAGGCCCAGTGCTTCACCCCTGTGAGCATCACCTAGATGCAATGAGTGCTAAGTGGACCATTCATTATCATGAGAGATGGGTTCTTGTCAACCACTACTCATGAAACATGGGTCAATGAGTTTGACTCGGAAAACTACATGGTTGAACCCTGATAGCAATATCACAATTTGACACGCTGTGGAAAATACCTCCTACTTATCAATTCTTATTTAATCAAATTTACTTTATCACTTGATACACAAATATTAACACAAAGTAAAAAGTTTGAGGAGAAATAGGTCAAAAAGAAACATGCACAAGATCATTTTTTACAAATACAAATTAGACACATTATCTGTCATAGTCATGAATTTAGTTGATTCTTCATTGAACATAAGAGTGGAAATTCATCATACTTAGTTAAATTTTAAAAAGATAGCCATAATAGCATTGTTCATGTATGAAAAACTTGGAAAATAAGAGGAAAACAACAAAAAAGGCTTAAATTGCATTAAGAAAAAAAAAAATTCAATCATTTTATTGTCTTTGACTTAATTATTTATAAACTCGCTACTCAGAAAATTAATTCAACAACTGATTACAAGTATTAAGGAGTAGTTTATAATCCAATGGTTCATGCTAATTAGAATTACATGATCTAAGGGACATGGAAAAAGGTAAATTTAATTTGTGTGACAATTATCCCTTGTATAAAGCTTATGAACTAAGTCTTCATGTGGCAATTGTCTTGAAACAAGTCCAAGACAACTTCTCATTCTTATAGGTTCCCAATATCTCAGGGCACATTTTCATATGTAATTTTTCCCTTTAATGAACTTCCTTCTCCCAAATTTAAAGTGAAATCATAATTGCATCCAATCATGAATCTTTGGATATTAAATATTGATGGAAAACTATTTTCATAATGTTGTGTCTTAAATTTTTGAAGTAACAACAAATTCATGGAATTGTCTTCTTATATATTCTCATTTGCATTATTTTGGTAATATAATCCAACAACTTTCTCTTTATTGTATCTTCATATCTTAGATCAATGTACTTGTGAAAATCCTACAAGCACAAAAATAAAATATTAAATTTCGATAACTATGAAATCAATTTAAAACAATTTATAATCAATACAACATTTCCATTTAGATTAACTGACAACACCTTCTCAATTTATATTATGCCATGAAATCAAAAAATAAAAATAAAAAGCATGTTGAATGTCATGCAAGGACAAATATTCACATGAAATAGGACATTGTGGGATACATAGGGACAAAATTGACCTTAGTAATGCTCATGGAATTCCCATAATTGTCACTAATGTTTAGATCAAACTATCAAAAATTATCATTCACAAGATAACAAATTGGTACAAACTCCAGGTTAAATCTACATATTGATGGAAAGGCTTCAAATATGATGGTTTGGTTGATATTGTTCATAAAAGGTGCTTAGATATTAATAAGGCTAGAGCTACATTCCAAGATTAATATGTGTACCTAGATGCAAGAGTGACCCGTACAAAGTTAACAAGTTGAATTACAAATGTAAAACACACAATTAACTATATTTTATAAAGGAACTTGTCTCCATTAATATTTGTTAAGTTGAAGTATGGATGCGAAGAGCTAAACCTAATTTGGTTTATCGACCTCCTAAAGTTTGTAAAGCACTAGACCAAACCTAAGGTAACTCAAAATTGAATTCTTTCACTTTAGTGATGACACGTGCACTTTTGTGATGCATGTGGACTTAAACTAATTGGTACATCAAATTTTATAAGGATAGCTAATCCAAAATTATTTATGTATTTGAAATCCAAACATGACCCTGCAAATAAATAATTGTGTATTGAGCTCTTAAAATATAAATCGATATGATTTATGCTTGTCCTTAATATTCCATAGACTTAATCAATTTATACTATGGATTTTAGATGCCTAGTCAATCCAAATTGATAAGGACACTGGTTCAAAAATAGTAGAATTTTTAAAGTATCAACTCAAGATGGGGAGCAAAAAATTATTTTATTATTTATTAAAATAAGAAAAATAAATTGAAATAATTTTTATAACGCACAGTTGTAAGAAATAGTTATAGCAAGCAACAAAAAAAGAACATGGGCTAATCAAAGAAGTTATAGCCCAGCCAAACCAAAAAATAACTTACTAGAGATTTACATTTTGGATTCTATACCTATGTTTTATTGTGGACATATCCTTCTAATTTAGAACACTTTATGAGCTCAATTTAAGGACTCTTAGGTTCTCACCTAGATGTAGATGTCAAAATATGTGTTGTTTTAGATGCAAGATTCTAAGTGTATGGTAATTTAAGGTGAGTATGGGTTAAAGTTAAATTAAATATTGTAAATTTAATATATTTGTTTAATTGTATATAATAAAAATATTTGAGTCTAGCTACAAAATTCTATCATCTTAGATTTGATTATTGATATCACTAGACCATGTGGAATTCACATATACAAGGCTCAATCAAATAAACTAAAAATCATCAAATCTAAGAAACTAAAACATGGCTATTGAGATAGGGATAAGCATAACATCAAGTAAAATCCTAGATTAAACTTCAAAAGAATTAAAATAATCTAGGACGCGAAGATCAAGGAAAGTATAATAAAGACTTAACAAAATTAATACCCAAACCATCTTTGATAATACATACAATTTAAATGAAACAAGAATCGCAACCATATCATGGATTTTTCACAGAAATACAACTCTTACACTTGATAAATAGATAAAACTATGAAAAGATTTAATCAAACCTAGAAATGGGAACATCAAAATGCAATAAACCAAAAATTGATAAACTTAACCAAAGGACTTCTCTACAACTGTAAGATGTCAAATATTTTCTTAGATAAAACAAAGATCCAAATCCTATCAAACATTCAATCATGTAATCTCCAAAATTGAGCCAAAATATGGAAAAGGGGGTTCTATATTTTTCTTACAAGAAAATGGGGCATTTTGTGCAAAGAACAATAAATGTCAACTATGTCTATAAATACTCTTGAGTATATCGTTTATTAAAGAACAAGTTCACAAGCTTAGAATAGCTTATTAGAACATATGCACGTAATGTATCCATGTAATGATAGGAAAGACTTGCTACTTCACCAAATTCAACGTATCTATACATCAAGTCTATGGCCATGCATTCCCTCTTTTGAGCAATCTAAGTATGAAGATACTATTTAAATTTATTTTTCGTTGAATAGAAATTCATTAGAAAATGCAAATATTTAAGTAGACATGAACACATAATACTTGGGTATTGCTTCACTACTAGCCAAACATCTATAGCTCCATGGGAAATATCAATAGTCCTATTTTGAGTATAGCTCTAATTCTAGCTAGGCATCTATAGCCTCGATAGATTTAATCTAAATCACCCAAACATTGAGATTCATTATTTTATTTTTTTTGTTTTGTTTTTTTTTTTTTTCTTTCTTCTTTTACTCGATCTCAAGCAATGAATATTTTTTTGGGTTAGCGAGCACAATAATAATAAAAAAAAATAGATTTTTCACTTAATATTCTAATCATACTAATTAGTTCAAGCAAACCCAAAATTCATTAGCATATGTATTTTGTGTAAAATCCCCATAAAAATGTCATCATGTATCAAAGTAGCTCATTAAAATAAGTAAAATTATGAATGAAATTAGAATGCATATTGTTGTTTAATCATCAAATCTAAACTAAAATTAAGCTTTCACTATGAATAGCTAGAAATTTTCATCAGCAAATCAACATTAGAGTCATTAGCAAACAACCCACTTCTTTTAAGCATCAAATAAGAATACCTTAATAATAAAATCAAACCTAAAAATTGAATTAAATTAGTAAAATTACCAAACAATGGACTAAACTAACCTATTCATGAACTAGAACAATAATTCAATGTTTGGCCCAAATTGAAAACACACCAATCAATGAAGGAAAAACATCATATACAAGCCACGTGCAATACACAATGTGTGAAAACTCGGGCATGAAAATAATGCTCTTGAAATTATCTATTCCTTGGCAACAAAATAGCCTTCTTAGTCAAAGTCTTAAGCCTAGAAGTAATATATCTTAGAATCTCAAAAACTTGAAAAGGACCAAGCCAATGTATATCAAACTTGCCATGTTCATCCTTTTTCTCACATTTTTTATCCCAAAGTAAAACTAGATAAACTATCCTAAATGCCTTGACTTATTGTTTTCAAACCATTTCTTGATCACAACTTGGTTTTAATAAAGTGCTCTAAAGTTGCATTTTTTCCCTCTAGAATGTGAGCTGTGAATTAAAAATTTTCAAATTAACAAGAAAAATTGGTTCTTCACCATACTGTAGAAGAGGAAATTTTCTACCCTCAAGATGATGAGATCTCAAGGAGCAAACCTTATTTCCCCTCCCTCACTTGACACAACTCAAGTGAACTAGGATTAGAGAAATGTGAGTTTTAACATAATACAAAAATTATTCAAAACTTTTGGACATCAAAAACCAAAAGAGCAAGGCATAAAGGTCTTTTGGACAACTCAGGAAGGTTTATATCCAGAATGATAGTGTGGCTATCAAACAATAGCGTGTCCATGCTAGAGTCCTATATGGACAAAAAACTAGAGATGTCACAGAAAGACATAAATTCTCTGTGCAAGTTTCTAGATATAAAGGTGTGAAATATGAATGTGCATAATTAAAAGGTACTAAAATAAATATAGAGAATGAGAATGAAATCAAAGCAATGTGGAAAAGTTCAAGATTGCACTAGGAGTGAGGGGCGAGGGGCCTAGCTCAATTGGCTAAAGCATCCTATTGCAGGCAAGAGGTCACGAGGTCTAGTCTCCGCACAAACCTGTGGTACCGGAGGACATGTCGCGATAGTGCCACCGGTCACATGAAAAAATTTTACCAAGCGCACTACAGTTTATAAGAGGATGGATACCCCACTGATTCCTGCAATCTAAAAAAAAGAAAGAAAGATTGCACTAGGAGTGTCTAAGGGCATTCAAGCTTGCTTCAAGAGATCCTTCCACCTATACCTACACACATAAGACCAAAGAGAGATGTTTGGGGTGGTCGTTTAGGATTTTACCTCAATCAAAGCCCTGTATTGGTTTTTCCACCTCCACGAAAGCCTTAGACAAGATGATAAATAATAAAATAGATGTGAAAAAATGAAGAAAACCATATGATAATCAAATACAAAGATAAAAAAAATGCTCAGGAGAAATTCTTGAAGAGTCACACTTTACAAGCACCCAAAGTGAAGCTTGCTATTGTAGTGAGGGAGAAACAAGAACCTCTAAGATGACAACAACTTCTTTGCATGAAGAACTTGTGTTTCAAAGATGGAGTATACTTTAAAAATTGTAGATGAGTTTTCTAAAAGATTTGTGTATATAAAGTTGTAGAAAATGTTGTGAAGGTGAGAGGTGTTGTAGAAATGGAGAAGAAAGAGTCGTATGTGTACTTTCAAGAGAGCAATAGAGCTGGGATGAAGAATAGAAGCATCAAGAATGAAGATTGAATTCTTCATTTTGTAAAAGAGAGGGACTTTTGGCTCAAATAGCCAGTTCGAGTGATTCCTGACGTGGTTGCAGGCTGGCAGAGGTGTTACACTACCAAAATGTGGTAGGTGTAACATCTCAACAACCACCTTAGTCACATATTTTTGTGGGATGCTAGCAAGGCTCGTGGATGTCTTCACAACGCACATTGGCCCGTAAAAAATTTGGACTTAACAGTCGAGGAATGGGGCATGCTAGGTGGTGAGAAAATGGTTTTTAGTCGGGCGAGCATAATTATCTTAGTTTGTCTAAAGAGAAAGGCATATTAAATGTGAAATTGCATGGGGTGCAATTTTACAATATTACATTTTTCCCCCACTTTAGTGAGCATATGTGTTCAAAAGGAAATGTGAACTAAAGTAAAAAAGGAAGAGAGTGTTATACCCAAGGTGCAAAGGGGAAGCAGAGTCTTCTATCCATGTGGAGTTTCCCCCAGGGAAGAGATCTGAGTCGATCTTGCATAGAATGATTAAGTTGTAACACCATAAACATGGTAGTTGCAGACAAACATGTTAGACAAAAAGTAGATATTTACACATAAAAGATTATACAGACACGAGATAACACCAACATGTATGGGTAGCAAGTTGTGTTATGTTAGAGACCATATGACAATCCAATCAGCCTGTGACTATTACAAATTACATTGTAGGATAGCCATGGAAGAGACATGTAGCCAATCATAAAGATGAAGTCTAGTGGGTTGCCCCATACTAGATGACAAATAAGACAATTGAATGTAGACATATTTTGAAAAGAACCATGAGATAAGAGATATTTAATAATAATGTGATAACCCTTTCCCTTCCCTATTTTAGGCAAAGAGACACAAGTTATTTGAGGTCGAATCATAAGAAAGACATGATAGAGAGAGAGGGACAAGGGATTCTAAACATTTGGGTTAGTATAATTCATATAAAAAACATCTATATAACTACGTATGAATCATCATCACATTCCCAAATATTTTAGATCATGAGGAAGGAACACATGAAGACAAAGTGAAAATAAAAAATTGGGTCAACATGGAAGAAGGCCTAAATGCCTCCAATTCTTTGCATTGTCCCTAAATGCCAAACATCAAGGTACAACAAAGAGAAGAATGATGATACAAATAGAATAAGTGTACGATAGTTCATCTTCCTTGTATCCAAGTACCTACAAGGGTATCTTGGGTCCTCCATGAGAGACTACAATATGTACAAACAAGCATGGGGGAAAAAAAATAAACTCTGATCTAAAGACATGAAAGGTATTTCCCTAATCAATTATGTCCAGCAAGTCATCCTCCTCCCAGTCTAGATCATAGGGGGAAGGAGGGTGAACTCACAATGGAACAATGGCTAGGGCAGTCCTAGACATTTCGCCTATAGCAAGGGCTAGAGATGTGGTTGCTTCAATGTCACCATCTACTAGTTCCTATGAGTCAAGTGCCAACAAATTTACGAAAGTAGTTGTCAAGGCTAGAATATCCTCTAGAGAGTCAAACATACACTTCTTTGGAGAGGAGTGTGGCAACTTGACTATAGGCTATGAAAGAGTGGGAGCCTTGGTGCAAACCTCTAAGTGAGGAGTAGTGAAAAACTTTGACGAAGAAGTGATATCCTCAATGATAAAGACAAAATACAAAAGGGAAGTAGGAGCAGACTTCTTATGGCGGGATCTAGGGATAAAGTCATGCTCAAGCTTATGCTTGGACAATAGGCTAGGGTGTTGAGATGTGGGAGGAGCAAACAAGGCCACACTAAACATGACCTTTGTGTGAGGCATATCTATGGGCTACACAAGTCGAGAAACATAAGGTAGAGACATAAGGAGAGGTAGTTCTAGAGAAGGTGCAATGAACACCTGGACCCTCTGGGGGTGAGGTTCATCCACATCTTTTGAAGGAACCAAAAGTAAGACATAAGTAGGAGTAGAAAGGGAAGAATATGGAGGGATTGAGATAGAAGACTTATCTGCAACTTTCTGTACAACATCACATTCCTTTACCATCGCACATCGGTGGCACTTACGCTCACACGCAATTTGGTTTTGATGGAGACAAAGACCAGGGAAAGGAGCCTAAGAAGATGTTGAGATGACGGGTGAAGTTGTCTTCATGGCCATTAATGTCAGAAGGATAGGTTCCAAAGGAGGGACATGACATGTCAGGGGTGTAAGATCTTTAACCTCGACTGCAGGCACCTTTCCTTCTCATGATTTTTGGGCAAGGGGAGGAATAGGAGGGACCCTCAGAGGTCAAGACATTAGAACCACATGTTAAGGACCAAAAAAATACAACTACTCACCCTTACTATATATAGTAGGGCGAGGGATGTCAAGAAGAATTGGAAGTTTGAAGATACAGAGTTTAGATTTCGTTAACGTAGGTGCCTTTACTTTTCCTGTGCTAGGTACAATCGAAGGAACGAAAGGCACCATTGGAGATTGTGAAGTCTTGGAAGAATGGGAAGGTCTACTCAAGGGAGCATACTTGTCTTTAGCCCCTAATGAAGAAGGCTTAGAAGACAAAGCAAACTACTACACAAGAGCAGGCTAAGAGGGGATTAGAAAAGAAAAGGAGGAGGTGGGATTGAATTAGGTGTTGAGCTCCCAATATTGTATCTATAATATGCTTTATATAACAAGTCACCATGAGGTAGCATGGGTCCCACTAGAGCAAGTAAAAAGTGGGTGAGAGAGAAACCCTCACGTGACACTGGTGATTTGTACCCATTATCCTGGATAGTTTGTATTGTTCTCTTGTGAGGAAATTTTAGACACTTATATACAACTAAAGCAACTGTATTCATGGAAAATAGCCACAGAATGCCTAGCTTCACCATGAACAAGTCAGACTATGGTATGATGAGAAATGTTGTAGAGACAGAACTAGGTCTGACAAGGACCAACAAAGAAATGGATCCCAATGGGAAGAGAGAAAAACCATCATGCATGCAAATGGTGGTATTACACTCATCATATCTCATCCTATGCAAATCATTGAAAAAGAGTGTCTCCTTGATGTTAACATTGACCTTGCTTGTAGGGTCAACCATAATGCCAGTGACAATGTCATTGTTGACCTAAGCATGAATATAGAGGGGAGAGTACTCTCCATGGTGGGCAAGTGATTAGAATAAAATATATGTCAAGTATCTTAGCCTTATGACTCAAAGGGGATATTGGGGTGATAGACACCAAATTTACATATGCAACATCATTAGATGACGTAGAAGAAGTAATAAAGTTGGAAGAGTGAGGTGGGAAAGGATCTATGTAGATTTATAGTTGGTTGTTGGCTTTGGCAACAGAATTGTTAGAGTTATGCTTTTTACTATTGAGGCAGATGTTACCATTATCTATGTGGTCTCGAATTATATGTCTCAAAACATAGTGCTCGGTGTCATGTTCAAGCACCTAATGGTATTGGTAGAATTTAGATGCATCATACCAATTAGGGCATGGATTGTTATTAGGAAGTGAACTAATTTTTGGAAGGGTGACTAAGTTATCTTTCAATAATTTTTGAATCACACTTGAGTAAGAATTGGATAGCTTTCTCAAGATTTGATTACGTTGTGACCCAAGCGTGTTGTTTTTATTTGTTTGAAGAACAACTACTACATTATCTATTGCCTTACTTCTTTTTGACCCTCCATAAGAAGATGTCACCCCAAAACCATCAGGACGTGAGGATGAGGCCGGAGCCCCATACTGAGCTAACGTCTATCGATAGTCTCTCAATGCAATACACAGATGAGCAAAGGAAGGATACTTCACCAAGGAGACTCACTCCCTCAATGATGGTTGAAGACCGCCCATGAACATCCCATGTATGTTATGGTCAAGTAGGGCATAGGGGATTTGGGAAGAGATAGATTGATAACAAGAAATGAAATCAGTTAGCTTCTCATTTGGTTGTTGCTTCCAACAGACAAGGTCAATGATAGTGACATTAAAGCCAATGTTCGCTTGAAACTATTGTAAGAACTAATTTATAAGTTGTTCAAAGGAGAAGATAGATTGATAACAAGAAATGAAATCAGTTAGCTTCTCATTTGGTTGTTGCTTCCAACGTACAAGGTCAATGATAGTGACATTAAAGCCAATGTTCGCTCGAAACTATTGTAAGAATTAATTTATAAGTTGGTCAAAGGAGAAGATAGAGTTATCGCGTAATGAGAAAAACCACCCCAACATAGTCTCCTTAAGGGATCGCGGGAATAATTTTTCTAGCAAATGATCCTAATGTAGGAAGTCACTACATAGAGCAGTAAAGGAATTGGCATGTGTCTATGGGTCTCCCTTACTATTGTACTTTTTGAATTTTGATACCTTGAGCCCTTGGGGCATGGGAGCATTCAAGATGTTTAATGTGATGGGACTACTACGATAGTATGGTGTAAGAGTGGATTGTGTGGCAATGTTAGTTAGGTTGGCGAGTTGAGATTGCATCTAACCCATGCTTTGCAATAGGGTGTTCAACATGGGATTAAATGGTGGGGGAGGTGGATTAGCCATTGTGGTAGAGACTTGAGGTGTGGATCTAGGTAGAGGAGGTATGTTATACCCCAAAGGATTATAAGACACATTCACTCTGGGATTAGCAGGGGGCATAGACACGACGTTGGTACTATTAGTGGAAGTCATGGGAGGTATAGAGGGATTAGTATCCACCATATGCACGGACACCTTAGACATTAGAAGGTTTGATTGAGTACCAGTGACATCTAATTGGGCATCTTGAGGTCAACTCAAGATGGACTTGTACAAAGTTACATGAGTCTCAACTAGGTTGGTAAGTGCACGAAGCAACTCAAAGAACTTGTGATCTAAGATGAGTAGATTTCTTAGATTACTAACAAAAAGAGCAACTTGAGCATACAGGTTATCATGGTTTAATAAATCTTCAAAATTCTTAAGGCTTTCCTCCAAATATTGAACTTTCTTGAAGGGGACCCTAAGAGAAGTTTCATAATCTATAGAGGATGGAGACCTTAGAGGGGAATTCAAAGAAGAAGATCCTCTAAATGTCGATTAAGGGCCAAAAAGATTGGGATTTCCAAAGAACATTGGACTAGGTCTAGTAGGACTATACCTAACTAGGGGTATGGTAGGTCCCAAGCTTCTTCTTACTACGTGTCTGGAGGTAGTAGACTAGGTTGTGAATCTCATAGAAGAGTGATTACAATGCACAACCTTTCCAACTCCAAGAAACAAGAGGACTTGTGAGAAGATGAAGAATTTTAGGATTTATTAAGAAGATCAAGATTTCGCAAGAAGTTGAGTTCATGTCGGGTTCACCAAAATGTAGAGGAGTAAATTTTCTATCCTCAAGATGATGAGATCTCAACGAGTAAACCTTATTTCCATTATCTCATTTGACATAGATCAAGTGAACTAAGATTAGAGAAAGGTGAGTTTTAACAAAATACAAAAATTATTCAAAACTTTTGGACATCAGAAATGGAAAGAGCAAGGTATAAAGGTCTTCTAGACAACTCGATGAGCTCTCTGTCTAGGATGATAGTGTGATTGTCAGACAACAACGTGGCTATTGGATGATAGCACGTCCACATTGGAGTCTTCTACGAAGAGAAAACTGGAGACGTCACAAAAAGACACAAAAATACTACGTGCAAGTTTCTAGATATAAAAAGGTGTGAAATATGAATGTGCATAATTTAAAGATACTAAAATAAATAAATAGAATGAGAATGAAATGAAAGCAACATGGAAAGGTTTAATATTGCATCGGGAGTGTCTAAGGGTGTTCAATCTTGCTTTAAGAGATCCTTCCACATGTACCTACACACACAAGATCAAAAAGAGATGTTTGGGGTGGTTGTTTAAGACTTTGCCTCAATCAAACCCTCGTATTGGTGTTTCCACCTCAAAAAACAACCTTAGACAAGATGATAATAACAAAATTAGATATGAAAATATGAAAACCATATGCTAATCAAAGAGAAAGATAAGAAATTCTCAAGAGAGATTCTTGAAGAGTCACCCTTTACAAGTTCCCAAAGTGAAGCTTGTTGGTGCAGTGAGGGAGAAACAAGAACCTTTGAGATGACAATAGCTTCCTTGCATGAAGAAATCGTGTTGAAATGATGGAGTGTACTTTGAAAGTTGTAGACAAGTTTTTTGAAATATTTGCATATGGAAAGTTGTAGAAAATGTTGTGAAGGTGAGAGGTGTTGTATAAATGGTGAAGAAAGAGTTGTATGTGTGCTTTCAAGAGAGAAATAGAGCTAGGATGAAGAATAAAAGCATCAAGAATGAAGATTGAATTCCTCCCTTTGAAAAAGAGAGGGACTTTTTGGTTCAAACAACCAGCCCGAACAATTCTCAATGCAACTAAGGGCTAGCAAAGGCATTACACTACCAAAATGTGGCAAGTGTAATATCTCAATGACCACCTTAGTCACAATTTTTTGTGGGACACTAGCACAACTCATGAATATCTTAATGACATGCATTGGTTTGTAGAAAAAATGAACTTAACGGTTGATGAATGGGGCATGCTAGGTGGTGAGAAAATTGTTTTGAGTCGGGAGAGCATAATTATCTTAGTTTGTCCAAAGAGGAAGGCGTATGAAATGTGAAATTGCACATGGGGTGCAATTTTATGATATTACACATATATTATATGATATGGTGATGTGCCTAAGGTCCTTGTCCTATCAAACCATAAAGAAAATTTAAGCATAGTATGTCATTCCATAAGATTCTTGTTTAATATTTTATTTACCACATCCAATAGATTATTATTTGTAGACTTTATAATACCATTACTTTGTGGATAATAATTAGAAGAAAATGTGAGAATTACCTTGTTGTTATACATAAATTTAGAAAATTGAATAGAAAAATAATTTATACCATTATCACATGCCAAAGTAAGCAGCATCCCAAGCTAGGTAACAATATACTCCTCAAGAAACCTAAGAACAATGTTGGTAGTGCAATTCTTCTACAGTTGAGATCAAGTCTACCAAGTGAAATATTTTATATATGCTAGTATAAACTTGTATCCTAAATAATAATGAGAATTAATAACACCAATAAATTGAGATCCCATTGGGAAATGGGTTGAGCCTCAATGATAGGATAAAAACTCACAGTTGGATTCCTCTTCATTTTAATTATGACCTAGCATGTATGATAATTATAAACATGTGCATGAAGTTATCACTCTTAAGGAATAGAAACACTTGAACCATGTCTTATACCAAATCTCTCATGAAAATTATTCAACACTTGTGTTGTCTCTACTTTATTCAAACATCTCAAGTAGATACCTTCATAATTCCTTCTATATAAAATTATTGATTCTATCATGAAGTTATCGCTCTTAAGGCATAAAACCTTTTTTTGTGTTAAACTTAAATGATCCAAACACTTGTTATTTAGTAATTGATAAACGAAATTGACATGCCATTCATCATCAGTCAAAATCTAAAAATCAATTTCAGCTATGGCTTCACTCAAACCTTGACCTCTCACAATTTTCATGGGTTGAATATTCATGTTAAACTCTTGTACTATTATCACCATTTACCCCTTAAATCACCCAACTTATCTTGCATAAACATAGCCTTAATTAAAGGATCATGAACAATAGCAAAAACTTTACTTCATAAAATATAATGTCTAAATTTAGAAACTTTAACCAAAGAAAATTATTTCTTGTCTTGATGCTAGAATACTTTATTTTTACCCCTATTTATGGGAATTCATGGGTTGATCCCCTTGTCAACCCTTAGAAATATGTGAAGTGACAACCATTAGATGAGGGATGGGTGAAATTAAACTTTGACGGTGCTTCCAAGGGAAACCCAGGGCCATTAGGAGTTGGTTGCATTCTATGCGACCATTCAAGAACGATACTAGTGGAAGAAGAAAAGAAGCTACCAGAAGGAACGAATAATAAGGCCAAAATACAAACGACATGGATGGGGATAAATCTATGTCATAGAATGGGTTTTTAAAGGTTTCATTTAGAGGGAGATTCATTGATCATAATCAATGTTATTTATAAAAAGGAGACTCCCAATTGGAAAATTAGAAGTTACATTTGGAGGATTTGGGAAGGTAAGAATTTTTTGCACTTGATTTCAAACTTTCCCATATTTATCAGAAAGCGAACGTGGAGGCTAATGGTCTATCCAAGTGGGCTATCAATATGAACACACTCCATGAAGAATCAAGCTAAGGAGATCTAATAGAGCTCCCACATGAGCGAAGATCATTGCTAGGAGTGCTCAGAAAGAGTGTGAAATAAATTATTGACATGACGGATTAATGGTTTATATGGAAGGTGACAAGATAGCTTAAAGAGCATGTAAGGCATGTCCATCCTCTCCACATAGATTGCATAATAGAGACTACTATTAGCCTTGGTGCGAAGGATAAGAAAATGGCCTTTTAATGGGATGGTCTTTGATCAGAGACTATGTAAATTTTTTAATGTAGATGACTTGGAGATGCTAGAATTTCTTAAAGGAATTTTTGGGGTGCATTGTTTAGCCTCCAACTATCCTTATAGGGTAAACAATGACATTACATCTATGTTTGTAGCATGGCTATTACATGCAATGAAAGGCATGGAGATGGTAAGGTATCTAATGCACGTCACATGGTGAAGTCCTAATGGAGGAAAGGGATGGAGAAATACCTTGAATGGGTCATAATTGGATGGGGTATGCGACCAACAATAGGGGTCTATCTTGAGCTTATGATGAGTTACAACAGCTTTTGGATCTCTTTTATTGTGTGGAGTGTGGGTGAGGATGTGGATGCCAACATGCAAATTGTGCTTGGACATGTGGAAATGCTAAAGGAGCTCATAGGTGCTTACCAAATGCAAGCGAGGATAGGTTTACTTGCACTCTTGGTCACACCGAAAATGGATGCACTATAGGATGAGAGTGTAGAGAAGGGTGAGGACACATAGGAGGAGTAATTGGGAGGTTGTCAAATAGGAAGCAACATCAATTAGTTCTCTTTTCAATGTCCTAAAAAAAAAAAAAAGAGAATAATTTATTTCTATTTATGGAAGAGAAAAATCATAAAAGTGTTGGAGAAAAAAATAATGAATGAAAAATTCAAAAATTCCACAAAATAATCAAGCAAAATATATTAGCCAACAAACTATCATAAAACATGTAAATGTACAATGAACTCTCCTTGTATATATAGGACAAGTAGGAAGTAGGAAGGTGAAATAGAAGGATTGAATAACCCTCCAAGATGTGACACATGTAGAACACTTGGGATTAGTGTGAGGGCGTGTGTCAAGTGTTTTTTAGATGAGACAACTAAACCACTAAGTGAACTTAAGCTATTATGAATAGGATTGCTATGTGTAGGAACTACATAAAAGATAACTAAATGCATGAAGACACTTTTCACTATAACACCCCTTAAGTGATTCTTAGGGATTAAGTCACTAAAATATGAGTCCCAATGCCTATTCATGTGTGTAATATTTGGATATGGAGATAGCCACCTAAGATCTAGAGGCCTAATGGAAAGCACAATATACTCAGAAGATCAATATGATAGGAATAAATTATATTCCTATCAATGAATGCAAATAGAATGAATATGAATACAAGATTACAAAGAGAACCCTTTGGTTGTATAGGCCAAGGTGTGACATAGGACAACACAAGATTATGACAAGTGTCTTAATATTATGACATGCGACATAAATTTATAAGCATCCTATGTGTAACCTAAGTAAAGTTAAGTGATAAGATGTGAAAATGACCTAATAGTGGAACTAGTTAGGTAATACACCTATTCATACTGATACCCCCTCTTAAGTGAAAATTAGGGGGAAGATATGTAAATATGGGTCTTGGTTACAAGGCCTAATGAGGTACCCATGTATAGATGCAATCTGTCACAAACAAAGAAAAGGAGAAAACATGGTGTGGAAAAAATATTCCCCCAAAAGAGAAAATACAAGAAAAAATGCTCTCTGGAAAATAAGGACAAAACCTCATGTGTAGAAAAATTCTCCCCCATAAGAGAGAATAAAGAAGAAGGTCAAGTGATCACCATTGAATGTAAAATCTCCTTCAGTAATGGTGGATACTTGATGTGAAACTTTAAAGATGGTCCAAAATCACTAAACAACATTCCTTCCCTTAGGAACAAATAAATCCAATGATGTATGCAGTATATATTCCCATTCCTAAAAGGAATATGAAGGAAGAAGGATACATCTTTTGAATTTTCTCAAATTTGACAAGCACAATGAAAAATCCAATTAAGTATCACAAAATTTATGTAGATACAATATTCACTCTTTATTTATATAGGACAAGGAGGAGGTAGGAAGGTGAAACAAAAAGATTTACTAAACCTCTAAGTGATGTGACACATGTAGAACACTTGGGACAAGTGTGAAGGCATGTGTAAAGTGTTTATGAGGTCAGAAAACTAAACCACTAAGTGAACTTAAGCTAGTGTGAATATGACTACTTAGTGCAGGAACTAGATAAAAGATAACTAGATGCATAAAGACACTTTTCACACCAACACTTGCACCTAGTAGTCCTATTCACACTAGCTTTAGTTCACTTAGTGGTTTAATTGTCTCACCTCATAAACACTTGACATATGCCCTCACACTTATCCTAAGTGTTCTACATGTGTCACATCTCTTGGAGGGTCAGTTAGTATTTATGTTTTACTTTTCTACTTCCTCGTCCTATATATACAAGGAGAGTTCATTGTACATTTACATGTTTTATGATAGTTTATTGGTTAATCTATTATGCTTGATCCTTTTGTGGAAATTTTAAATTTTGCATTCATTATTTAATGCTCCAACATGTTATCAGAGCCATGGTTGCACATCTCCTCGCGATCAAGTGACACAAACATCTAACTCTACCATTAGAGAATTATGGAGCTAAACAGACACTGTCATTGAGTCTAGAAGGCATGAGAAATGAAGAAATACCCTTCATTTGGTGAAAATTGATAACTTGTAAATTTCATAGAAAAAAAATGCTCTATAATCTGTTGTATAATACAAATTTGTATAATTTTGTATGGAGCCATATATGTCCATACTATATAGATTTTTGGTCAAAAAAATAATTCTTTTTAGAGGAGGGTCAAATGTCTCTCGCCCATTTCACTATTTTTGGTAAAGAATTTCCAAGTTTCAAAGCTGGTTCATGGGTTTTAAGCAATGGTTCATGTTTTTTGTGTTATCAAGCCTTCTAATACAAGTTTTGTAGACATTTTGGTCCTAATCGACCTATTTGGAGAATTCGCCATTATTTTATTTGAAAGTTTAGTTTTTTTTTGGTCAATTATAGGGTTTAAACAATTCTTCTATGCTTGGTTTTAGTCTAGTGCATTCCCTTGTTCCATTCTTCATCACACTACCCTTCCAAGCTATAAATTTGCACACTTCAACAACTCCTAAGTCTCCCATTCAACTTAGTTTTTTACATGTCTTTTTAAGTCTAATGGAGAATTTTGGGTAGAAACCCTTGGTCATGACTTACCCCCTTCAACATGTGGCCTCACTTCTTCTCCATTGACATACAAAAATTACATGGTTTATAAATACCACACAAAGGGTCTTGTTCAACATTTTTGGGTCAAATTTTTAGCAAAAGGGTAGTTGCATCATCAAGGCTATCTTCCTTGAAATGATATAATGGTCCTTCATTGTTTTGCAAATGCAGTAAATTTGGTAGAGACCAAGCGGGTTGAGGATTACACTCATTATAATTTTATCATATTTGTAGGGAGGTTTCACAATAGCAGTGATCTCTAAATCCATTTTGCAACAACTTCCCTCAAATGGGTGGACATTGTAGGGTTCTAAACCCTCCACATAAAAGACCTGGTCAATTTTTTCCCATGAAACCTCTCCTAATTTTTTTTTACTTGAACTATAGCAATGAAAAGCTCCCACATGTGTACCTACACCAATAACTAGGTCAACTCACAACAAGCATCCTCTTGGAAAAAAAATATTTGAAACATTTTGTGTTACAGTTAGAGAATTTTTGTAACAATTAACATTTGTTACATTTTAATGTTAATTTACCATCATATGATACATAAAATTTTACCATAACCACTAGCGATTAATGATAACCACTAGCCTTTTAGAAAAGTTGCCATTGCAACCATTAGGTGCCTAAAAGGGGGGATATTTTTCTTTTTTCTATAAATTGCAAATAGGGAGTCATCTTTTCAAGTGTAGATAGTCGACGAGAAGCTAGTTTTATCATCTACACTTTGGCATCAAGACAGTTGTAGAATTGTGTTATTTAGATTTCTTTTTTGGCTTCCGAAGTCACTATTATAATCAAATTTCAACAAGACATAACTTTCACCCTAATTATCAAAATTTAACTTTTTCGACATATATGAAACTCATAGGGAATTCATTTTTTCTTGTAGTTTTAAAATTTGGATTGCCCATCTTTCCAAAAAGTTGTAAAAATCATTGTAATTTGTTGATGCCAAAAATTGGAAAGGTAATAGCCCTTTGTGGGAAACTCAGTTTATGGAAGGACTTATTGCACTAAACTGAGTGACCTCCAAATTTTTAAAGAAGTTGGTTTCTTCTGTAATTAGGGTTTTGGAATGGGAAAAGGAAACAAATATAAAACTAAAGAATCTAACAAAGGCGATGTGCTGGAATTTAGATAAAAGGCACGATTAACCTATCTTTTGGATATTATCTAAGGGGCCGCTCAACAATTTACCATGTCTTAGAATAATAGAAATTAAAGATTGTAGCATGAACAACTCATTCAATGACATAAAATAAATTTCACACCCATTTACTGAAAAAAAAAGAGTCAAAAGACATGATCTAAACCAGCAAACTTGCATTCAAATTATAGAAGTACAATAAATAAACCATTCAAACAATACTTACACAGTATAAAGTTTATCAATAACATAAGAAAATAGAGAGGCTGAACAGTGGCACAGTTTGTGAGTTCTTGCAATAATCTAAACAATAAAAAGGCCCGATGTCTCTCCAAAATCCTATAATTCTTAAACTAGTGGAACTTAGAACATGTAATATGTAATCTTCAAACCCATATTCAAAAATAAAGAGCAGTATATATAGTTAGCATTCCTACTGCCTGACGAGCAGTAACTGAAAAGATTTAGAATCCTGAGCAATTATGTCATAGTGATGATTACCCTCAGCCATTGTAATAGAAAAGGTTTGGGCCATAGCATTTGGTCACCTCCCATCTAGGTGCATCCCTTGCAAATGATGGTAGTGGTCCCACACAAACAGGTGTCGCCACCTAGTATAAGTGGTTAGAACACGTGGCAACATCTCGCAGGTTGTGGTGTCATGGTTCACTCCATCCTCCCTTCGTTGAAAGCTTGCGTTGGGGTGACACGTAGCAGAAATGTTCATTATAGATGCCGCTTGCGGGGTCTGCCAAATCTTTATTCGAATGGGAGCTACGTGGCACATGGGCGGGGACCGACGAGGAAGTGAAGGGAAGCAATTAAAATAACCCACGGTGAAGACACGTGGGAGCATAGCGGGGGCTGATAAAAGAGCAAAGGAGAGAATTCCCTTAGAGAGCGCTAAGCAAACACGTGGTAGAGGCTGCGCTAATTATCAAAATGGGTCGATGATATTCATTAAAGGCATGGGTTGGTACTTAGCAAAAACAAAACCTGAAGGGAGCATGGTGAATTTTGTATTCACAAATTCTGGCAACTATCAGGGGTGCTTCGCTTAAGGAACATGGAACCCAAAAATTTCTCTGGTTTGTAGACCAGAGTGTCATCCATTGGTGACAAAATTAGAGCTTGGAAAGGGTTTCCTGCAGGGGCGGCTAGTTGTCTTCGGATGGTCTCGTTATATTGCACAAATTTTCCTGTGCTCCACCTAGGTCGAGCGTTTATTTATAAGGCAACACCTCAGGTAAACTGGCCCCTACCTCAAAATGGAAAAGTAGTTGCGCAAGAGGATGAATAACACCTTCAATGTTTGTTGCGATAGGAAGCTAGTTGAAACTCTAGGAAGCGGTTGGGTCTTGCTCCTTTTCTTCATTTTTTTTTTGCAATTTGCTCGATTGTGGTAATCGACCCATCTTCAAGAAACGGGAACGATAGACCCATCTCGCTCAGTCGAGAGAAAATTTCTTGCATGCCATCCATAGTCTGGTTCAAAGTAGCTGTAGCGGCTTTAGTTTGTAGGAAGGCTGAGTGGCAATGGATGAACTTGTTTGCTGTCTAGGCAGTAATATCTCGATCTTCGATTCCTGCCTTGGCCAGGTCTTCATCAAAGACCATGTATAGCTTGCTTAGCAAACTCTTTTCTTTAGGAACCTTCTCTGTGATGAATCGTGGGAATTGCTTGATTGTTTCATGAACCTTCTAGTTCAATTTTGTTGCCTTCAAGATGAACCAGAGCGTTGGCTGCAGTGTTAGGCATAAAGCTTTAACATTTTTCCAATAAGAAATATATAGTTGTCAAGCTAATGGGATGAGGTCCATCTGCGCAGCAGAGGCCTAGAGAGTGCTCTTTAGAAGGGAAATATCAATATCCTTTGAATTGACATCCTTTGTTAATTCTGCAGTTCTCTTTTTTGCGGATGCAAGTTGCTCCCTGAGGCTACTTAGCTCTTTATACTAGTTGTCCTTTATACGGTCAGTTCTCCTCGGCTCAGGCGCGGTTCGCCAATTCTGTGTCAAGAGAGGACTTTGTCTCTTGGAGCTCTTTTTCTAACTGGGCCTTTCGGCCCTCAAAGTACATTTGAATCTTTTCTAATTTCTACTCATGTTGAGCATGCTGAGCTGCTAGCTCTCCATCTTTTTGTTGCAGATTTTGCCCCATCAGGGCCAATTGGCTCTAATATTCCTGGCTCTCTGCCCGCAGCTTGTTGATCAGTGTGGGGTCAATGGATTGGGACTTATTGAGTTCCTCTTGGAATTTGCTCTACTCCAACTCTTCTACCCGCACTTTCTCTGATAAGTGTGCAACTTATACTTCCAGTGATTTCTCCTTTGTCTCTAGGAAACTGACACTTTCCTTCACAAAATTTAGCTACTCCTCTTTTTTCTTTAGCTGACGGCCAAACTTGAGTAAGTTGGTTGTCACCACCCACTTTGTTTCTTCCATGAGTTCTACCTTGTATTGTGATCCGGCCACATTTAGATCGATTCCCATGACATACATGTTGTAATCATTTGGCAACATCTCTCCTTGTGGCTTGGTAGTGTTTGGGTACATAGTGGAAAAATTGAGCGTTCCTCGCACCTCATTGTACACCGTATACACTTTTGGCTCTACATCTCTTTTGTCATCCTTGGCCTTTTTCTTTTGCATTTTGAGAGCCCATGCTTGCTTTGTGGCCTCTCCCTGAGCTATGAAATCAGATGGCAATTGAACTAGCCCGCTTGCAAAGGGTGCATCGAGAGGTAGGGAAAAAGGGAATGTAAGCATGGCAAGCCCCTACGTTTTGCTCTTCTAGAGAGTAACAGTCTGTGGGGAGAAATAAGAGACTTTCCAAGGTTCAGTTTGTGAATCGGCAGAAGGGCTCATTGGTTGTCGCAATAATGGGGTAGTCATTATAGAATCCATTTGCTGGGAAAATTGGGTCGGACCTGAGGTAGCAGTAGCAATGGGGGTACCAATGGTGCCTGAACCTTCAGAAAGAGAGGCAAGGAGAGATTGAGCAGTAGTGGTTGGTGTTAAGGTTTGCGGAGGTGTTAAGATAGATGGCCTTGTCTAGGCGAATTAAGAGAAAACTCCAGCAAACATTGTGGTAGGGCTACAAAAGGTAGGGTCGACACTTGTAGTGAGAGGTGTCGCGGGAATGGCAAAGGATACTAAAGATTGAGATGTGAGAAAAGGAGGAGCAAACGTTACATGTTGACTGGATGTTGGCGGTGCTCCACTTGTTGTTGGCTCCTCACTTACTTCAGAATCCTGGTTTGCTATGAGCACTTGGCTTGCGATAGGCTCTTGTGAACCTTCTCCTAGTATAGCTTTCGTGCGTTGTTGTTTAGGGGATGGGGAGTCTTAGATCTCCATAGTCTCTAGTTGTTGTTGTTGGGACCCTCTTGTTGCTTTCGAGGCCCAAGTGAGCATTCGTGAGGCTCTTGATATATTTAGTCGCACATTTGAAGCGACATAGGCAGGCTTCCCTGTGGACTTCTTTTTTTGTTGAGTGGAGGACGTCGATGTATCGACTTCCTCTTCTACCTGCTCTTCTTCTTTATCGAAATCATTTCCTCCGCTAACGCTTGAGTCGGAAGTAGGATGCTCCTCATCCCATAGCCTATCAAATTCTTCATCATCCAACACGCTTTCATAAGGTGCATCAAGTTGTTTTATCTCTTGACGATATATCCAGAAGGCTCTGATCCTTTCTATAGTCCATTCTTGTTCTTTTCTCAACCTATTGAACAATTTTTTTCCCATTTTGTAGTTCTTATCATAATCCACCTCAACGAAATAGAACTTATGCCATGGCGGCCTGCTATCCTCTATGGGAATATGAAATAGGTCAACCAATAATTCATCTTCATCCTCCAACGAGCTACGCCTCTTCTCCTAGTAAGGTTGAGGACTGTGAGTTACCTCGATCTGCTCATATGGTAGATCATTGAAAGGGTTGTAATTCCATTTGTCGTAGATCATTACCAATCCTAGATGAGCCAACTTATCCTGCAACAACATGTGTGTCTGCTTCTTTTTCATAGCCATTGTTTTGAAGCTTTGTGAGCAGGTCAAGAATCCCTTCCTCTTGGGTTTTCCGTTGCAGAAAGTAATATCAATAATGCATGCCTGTCAGAAGATTTCAAGGGCTAGCACTCAATTTGTAACACATGTCGAAAGGGGGAATGGTTCCTTGGTGAAGCTTCACATACGGATGAATGTGAAATCTGCTCCGAAAAACCAATCACATCTGGGAATGAAGTTCTGCATATACTTTGTCTACATCAAAGTGAGTCGATTAATACTATCTTCTCCTTGCAAATCTTGCAAAATCAGAGTAAAGAAATAATCTAAAAAATGCATAATAATCAAAAGTGGAAGAGAGGAGAGGAGTCCAAAAAAAACTGGCTTTCTTATGTTCCTTTCTTCAAAAATAGAAAAATTCACCCACTTATCAAAGAAATCAGGGTTCTGATGCAAAAACATATGGGCGAGATAGAAAGGAAATTTGAACTTCCGTTCAGCTTGGTATTTGTTAATTTGCTCTATCATTTTCTTTGCGAGGTCTCTACAAAATCATACCAAAAATAAATTTGTTGCCTACAAAACTGGAAACCTGGGCCCAACTGAAATGCAAGCACCTCCTTGTCGGTGTCTAGACCGAAAACAAATGCCATCATTGAAAAGGCATCTTGCATGTCTTCTTCGAAAGCATCGTACTGTGCCGAAATTCTTGGTGGCTTCCCCTACTCTGCTTCAATCCTTTGGGTTTCTTTGTTATAAAACTCCAGAGCCTTATTCTTGGTGTTCCATATATGATCCCCCTATTTAGGAGTGAATGCATCCATTATCATCCCTCTTTGCTTATGATCAGGAATACACAGTATATTCTAGATGGCTCCCGGAGTGATATTAACTAACAGAGTCCTGCCCTCGATAGTATTGGTGCTTGAGTTGAAATGCTTAATAGTTGCATCGACCAATTATGGGCAGTAGTGCACAAATGGGACCATATATTGAGGAAGCCCATTGAACCATACTTTATCTGCCATCAACATTGTCTTTTTGGACACCTTCATTCTTTCGTAGGCTGCTTCCCTCAATCCTTTAGGGTTCTTTGCAAGAAAGGGATCATGAATATTATCTCAGTCCTCCTGAATTAAGTTATGGTCTCTGTAGTTTTTGGGTTTGTCCAGCTCTTTTGTGTTTGCCCACTTTGGCTTGTCAGGAATACCTGGTGTGGCATAGGAAATGTTTTCAAAGATATTGATGACTGGTGCCCCTCGCATAGCTTTAAATAAGTTTTTCATTGCTCCTCTCTGTAATTCTTGGCTTGAGCCTTCAGCCATTTTTTATTTGCGGGAAGTTTTTGCTTAGCTTGAATTTTTCTGCAATTTTACCTTGGCTCTGGCTCTGCACTAGAAATGGCTTTTACTCTGGGAAGTGTATTTGAAAAGACCTTTTATGTGCTTAAAGATTTTGCATGCAATACTTAGCTATTTTTCCTCACAATAGTAGACAAGAGTTACCTTTTTGCATTTAATTTGACATGTACCGCCAACCCTTGGCTTATGCGAGATGAATCACTTGCCATTTTGATGTGACAGGAATTCATAATTACAATTAGCAATCATATTGTACAGCGCAATTTTCTTGGAACTTGAGCCAATGCTTTGCTAGCAACTTAAGCATTTGTATGCATTGGCAATTAATATCCCAAAAGGAATGATTAAGCCAAAGATGCGATTAGCATTTGAAAAGATATGAGCTTTGCCTCAGAATAAGCAAAACACCTGGAGAATGACACCTCAGTCTTTGGCCATGCATAACACCATCGATTGCTGCCACCAGCTTAGGCTAATTAATTAGCCCTTATTAGTTTTATATGCAACAAACTGTACTCAGTAGACACAACTGGGTGGGAAATTTGAGCAAGTTCAGGCACAACTTTCAAGTTGGTACTCGATTAGCATCACGTTTATGGTAAGCAGATTACCACGCATTCCCTTGGTTTTTCTATAAATAGGCATCTAAGCAATAGCAAAATCACACTTAGTGATTAGAGCAAATTTGGTAGTAGGTAATTGGTTTAGTATTTTAGCATTGGCAGTGCGTAGCATTTTCATAGGCTAGACTTAGGCACTTTGCAGAGATAGTTTCAAGCTAGTTGCAGAGCGATTGCCAGCATGAATACCCCAATTAGGCTAGTGTGTCATAAGTCTTAGATATCCTTCCTAGGTGAGATTTTTACTAAGCGTTTGAAGAGGATGACGAAGAATAAGCACTCACTAGCTATTATAGCCATGAAATGGGTTATGGGACAGGATTGCCTCAAATACGAGGACAAGTATCAAGTTAACACTGATGTGTGCTCGCACTTTGTCACCTCCATGTTGGATATTGAAATTCCCAAGCCCTTGATTCTTCATCTTGTCAAATAAATATTTCCTAAGAATTACCTGAATGGCCTCTAAGAGGTAGTGGCAAATGCTGCATTTGGTGGAGGCATACCAACCACAAGTGAACTTCAGAGGTTCATAGAAGAGAATGCGGTTATGTCGTGGCTGCCATTTCTGAGTAGATTTCGCCTCCAATCACAAGATGAACACTGCCAAAGGGTCACTCAAGGCTGTTGTTTCCTGTTTCACATCTACAATGTGGTGTCGTTTTATGACATTGACTGGTGCAAGGACTTCAGGAACCTTGTGTTCCCTCTACCTTTGGCCATTGCTCCTGTTAATGATGTTGTTGATGATGATGCCCCTATGGACACTGTTGTTGATGCGTCCATTGCTGCTTTCCATGCTGTGGACTGAAGACTTCCATGTTTTTCTTTTTGCCTTTTAAAATCTCATAGCAATTAGTCTATTTTTTGTATACATGCCTGAAAATGGATTTTTGTAAAAAAATATATGAAAGAAGCAGAATAGAACTATATGCTTTTATAAGCGTGGCCTTTGAGCCATTTTGACAATGTAAATATCAAAGCACATATATAATGAAAATTTATCTTTATATAATCATCTTGTTGTCTGCTTTTTTTTCTACAACTGGGTCATCTTTTCCTTTTCAGCATGTATATATCAATTCAATTTGTGGGTGTTTAATTTTTTTCTCTTTTCAGCTATGAGTTTATTTCCTTACTCTCTACAATTAATGGTTGACTTGCTCTTTTCTGCCTCAAACCAAAGAATAAATAAAAATACCGACCAACAAAACAAAAGGGAAAGAAGGGAAAAACATTATAGACATATTTATATCAGTAGAGTAGCAAGCTTAATTAAATAATTTTAGGTGAATTTCATTGACCGGAATTCCCAACGCTTCTTTTTCCATTGTTTCTAACTCATATGCATTATGTTCTTTGCATTGAATTATTCTAAACAGGCCTTCCCAAAGGTCGTGAAACTTCCCATGTTGACCCGATTTCACAACCCTTTCATTAAATTTTAGCACTAGATCTACGCTTTAGACCTTGGTCGAACACTTTCTTGTCAAACCACGTTTTAACCACTTGTTGGTGGTTAGTCATGGCTGTTAGGGACTTTTCCCTTTTTTCTTGTACTCCTAGCAACTCGGCTAACTGCACCTTTATTGCGTCGTTTTGTTCCACCTCGAGAGATTTTAGCAATTGTAGCACCAGAATCTCCATAGAGATAGGCAATAGCGCCTCTTTTCCATATACTAGCTCATACGGTGAAGTCTTGAGGACTTGTTTAGGAGTGATGCGGTCCACCCAGAGCATTGTTCAAAGGTTTTTATGCCATTCCCTTTGGTATTCTAACCCGATTCTTTTAAGGAGTTAGACCAGATTCTTATTTGTAGACTCGGCTAAGTCATTCCCCTGGGGGTAATAGTTTGATGATGTCTTAAGGAATATGCCACGTGTAAGTGCGAATTGACTTACCTTAGAGTCTAGGAAAGCTTTAGCATTATCTGAGATGATAGTTTTGGGTGGGCCGAATCTCATCACCAGTTCCTCTAGGAAATCCACTATCTTTGCCTCTGTCGCATTCTTTAGTGGCATGGCTCCGATCCACCTAGTAAAATAGTCAGTGGTCATCAAGATCCATTTATGTCCTACGTTGGAGGCTAGGTTGATCATTCCGATGAAATCCAAACCCCATTGTGCGAATGGTTGATCAACCACTATTAGATTGAGAGGCATTGCAGAATTCTTTCTTCTTCCTATGAAAAACTGACATTCCTTGCGGGTTTTCACCAAGGAGTAGGAATCATTGAAAAGTGTCAGCCAAAAGTATCCCATGCACATGATTTTGATGGCGGTTGTCTTTGGGGAGAAATGTTCGCCTGCAAAATTGCTATGGTAAGTGTCGAGGATCCTTTTTGCTTGCTCTGTGGTAACACACCACAATAAAAAGTCGTTAAAATTTCCCTTGAACAAGATCCCTTCAATGAGCGTGTATCTGTTGTTTTGCAGTTAGTAGAATCTTCTCTTTTGAGAAGGAAGGCTCGATGGATACTTTCCTGTATGCATAAATCTTACTCTATCCAGCAGTCAACAACCTTTGGATTTTGACTCGTTCATTAGGACTAGCTCCAGCTGCTCTTCTTCGGTGGCCATTTCTTCATCATGCGCAAGGTATGGGCACAACCCTCTTCCCCGAACGGTCTTTGTAGGCTTAACCTCAATGTCATATTTGAGGATCTTGGTGATCTAATTGGCTCTTTTCTCGGTGATTTCTCCTTCCATGATGTATTTGCGCACGCTAAAATGTGCAACATAGACAATCACCTTATTGCAAGATATTAAGTGTCGAAACTTCTTGATGCCCTTAACTATTGCAAATGCTTGCCTCTCTACAAAGTTGTAATTTGTCTCATATTCCTTCAGGGTTTGGGAGTAAAATGCTATCAGATGTTCTCCCTTGCCCTCATCATCTTTTTGAGTTAAGACAGTAGCAATGCTTGACTTGCTACTAAATACATAGATTATGAAGTCCTTTGATAAGTCTGGATTGACCAGAACAGGAGTGGAGTAAATAGAATCCTTGACTCTCTCAAAGGCTTCTTTGGCTTCCTTTGTCCATTTAAATGTTTGATTATTTTTCAGCATTAGGGTAATTGGCCTAATTATTCCCGCAAAATCAAAAATAAATTTTCTAACAAAATTCAGCTTTCCCAAGAAGGATTGGACGCCTTTCTTGTTGACTAGAAGGGGAAGCTATTTGATTGCTTTCACTCATTCAAGATCAATTGAAATTCCTTCTTTGGACACCACGTGCCCCAATAACTTGCCTTGTGGTACTCCAAAGACACATTTTTTTGGGTTTATGGATATCCTGAACTCCTGAAATTTCTTGAACACCATCTCAAGGTGATCAAAATGATCATCTTTGGACTTGGAGAACACCATCAAATCATCCAAATAAATTACGATAATCTTGTTGATTAGTTCGCTAAAAGCAATATCCATTGCCCACTGGAAAGTGGCTCTTGCATTTGAGAGGCCGAATGGCATCTTAGTGTATGTGAATGTTCCCCATTTGGTAGTGAACGCTATCTTATGTTGATCCTCTTCTTTGACCTGGATCTGATTGTAACCAGAGAAGCCATCTAATAGGGAGAACATCTCTGATCCTACCACCATTTGCAGGATTGACTCCATTGAAGATAGCGGGTAATGATCCTTCAAGGATGCTCTGTTCAGGTCCCTAAAGTCCACACATAGACAAATATCTCCATTCTTCTTTTGGACTGGAACTAGATTGGATACCCACGTGTTGTGCTTGATCAAGAAGACAATCTGCGACTAGATTAGCTTTGTTAATTCTTGTGCCATTAGCACTTCAATCTTGGGATCATATCCCCTAAGGTCATCGTATGACCAAACCACCACTCCATATTTTTTGCAAAAGTCAATAAGTCTTTCTTTATCATGATGCGAGACATCTTTCGTGACTTTGAGCTTTCTTCCATCTTCGACCTAAAGGTCTGCATAGTCACCTTTGTCTACTACAAACTTTTGTTTGTTATTTCTTGCATCATCACAATTGAAAAGATTCTCAAGAGTGACCAATCCCTTCAGAAGCTTGTTGGATTTCAACTGAATAATTTGTCTTTCATAAGCTTCGACAATCTTTGGTTGGAGTTGGTCAACAAATTCTCCCAATTGTTGGATGAATGAGGCAATGCGTTCATCACTAGCAAACACTTGCTAGCTTTGGTCATTATCTAGAATGGTTGGTCAGACTATCAATCGTATAGAGTGTTGTGAATGAGGTGAGAGGTAGGATCAAACTGGGATTTGATTGATGCCATGTGGTCTACATCTGTATTCTGTTCTCGAATGTTGAAGGCTTCAAAACCCTCAAACAAGTCCTAACTCAATGTTTATAGGATCTCATGTGGACATTCTTGGCTGCATAAATTCCTCAAACTTGATTGACTACTAGTTCATAATCTCCAAACACCGTTAATTGCTTAATGCCCATCCATTCCACAAGGCTGATATGTTGCATTAGTCCTTTTTATTCAACTTTATTATTCAAGCAAGCAAACTGGAAGTAGAAAGACCTCACTGTCTTTTCATTTTGTGGGGACAATAAACATAGCTCGACTCATGTGCCATTTTTGCATCTTGCTCCATCGAAATGTAGCATTCATAACTCTGAGGCTTGACTGTTCTTTGGTTTTCTGATGACCTTCAGGAGCACTAGATCTTCATCGTAGATGACATAGGTACCCAACCCAGTGGCATGGTAATTGCTGAAAGGATCAGTATCCATATGTTCACTCAATATAACGTCTTCTTGATTAGTCCGATCTTTGATCACCTTTTCATCTTCTAGTAGTTCAACGCAATACATTTCTTGCTTGGTGATAGAAGTATGCGCAGCCTCAAAGTTGATCATGGCTTCATTGGCCACATGTTCCAAATGTAAAGCTTCAAATTCTATCTTCATTTTTGCACCACGCTTGGTCCTGAGGATCATGTGCGACCAATCCAGGGACAGGTATCTGCCCACCTTTGAAGTAAATTCTCAAGATAAACAGAGGCTAAACATGGGGGGAACATATGTGATGATAGTATCTTGCGACACCGTGATGCTAAGGCAAGTGAATAGAGTCAAGGGAATATCCTTAATGAGACCGAGAGTTTCAACTCTGTTTCCATCAAGATACATCACTCCCTTTTTTAAAGGTTCATAACTGAGCCCTAAAGCTTTAGCTATTTGTTTCGGAATAACTATGGTGCTAGCACCAGAGTCAATCATGACATTGTGTAATAACTTCTCTCCCACAATAAGTGTTAGGAAGAATGGTTTGGGTTTTAGGTTATCCCTTACCTAAATGGGATCTTCCACTATGCTATTTATCAGAACTTTGGTCAGAGGTGACTGATCAACAGCCTTTCCTTTGGTTCAATGATTGGATCCTCCCGGACTTCCTTTTGTAGTAATGTCTTATGTTTTGGGATAGCTAATATATTCCAAAGAGACACATTAGCGGATGATTTATTTAACTACTCCACCACGTTGAAGGGTGGCGGATTAAGAGATTTCTACTCCTTTGCTCTTGTTATGAGAACTTCCCTTTGTGGAAAACATTGTGGCACCATGACGGAGGCTAGGTGTTTGGTCAGAAGTACTTTTAGGTTGCAGATTGACTAGTTGTGGGACAACTGGTTCACCTGTGAATCTCCTCTTCAAGCGGGTGTTGTAATCGAACTGTACTTGTGGTGTTTTAGATGCGGATGCATCATTGGAAAACACTGCTTCTTCTTCTTCTATCCATGAGAAGAGTGTGTGATCGGGAGCGACGTCCACTTCTTGCTCTAGTGACATCCCTTGCATTTGTGGGGTGAGCACCACATTGTTCATTTGAAAAGAAGCATACACATAGCTTCCGAGATTTGACATTGTGCCCTGGCTGCGCTGCTTCACCAACCTTTGTTGTAGGTTTTCGCGTGAACAATTTTAGGGCATGTGTGAATCGCCACAAGGGAAGCACCAGCGGTTGGTGTCATCCACTAAATTGTTCTGCCCTACGGTCAACTCTCTACTCGAGCTTAGGTTGGCGCTTTGTAGCGGAGTGGGTACTGACACTCTGATTTTTTGTTTGCGCCTGCGGATTTGTGTGGGCGCCTCCTTGGAACTGGTTTTGTTTGTAAGAGGACCTTCCACCTTGATAATTCTGGTAGGTTAGCTTCGTAGGTATGACTTGGTTGTGTTTGATAACAGTTATCTCATTGGCCATATGTCGCAACATTTCCTTGATGTCACTCATATCCTCCTTGGAAGAACCAGATGTAGAAGCAACATTCTACAGCGCGCTCAGATGTGTGTACATGGATTGAGGAGGAGTCGGTGCACTGGTAGAAGGCATCTCCTAAGCAGGAACTGATATTTTTAGGAATATAGGAATGATGGGTCGAGGTGGCAATTTTCTGACACCTATCAAATTGTTCTCCACCTTGACAACGACACTATATGCACCCGATAGCGTAGTTCTTCCAAGAGACTGGATCATCATGGAAATGTTGGGGTTGATAGATTTCAAATAGAACATAAATGCCAGATCGGGCAATAGACGGATATCAACTTGAATCCTCTGCCAGACTTGGTTTATGGGGGGACTTATTGTGCTAAACTGAGTGACCTTCAAATTTTTAAAGAAGTCGGCTTCTATAATTAGGGTTTTAGAATGGGAAAAGGAAGCAGATATAAAAATAAAGAATCTACCTAAGGCAATGCGCCAGAATTTAGATAAAAGGCACAATAAACCTATCTTTTGGATATGATCTAAGGGCCCGCTCAACAATTTACCATGTCCTAGAATAACAAAAATTAAAGATTGTAGCATGAATAACTCATTCAATGACATAAAATAATTTTCACACCCATTTACTGAAAAGAAAAGTCAAAAGACATGATCTAAACTAACAAACTTGCATTCAAATTATAGAAGTACAACAAATAAACCATTCAAACAATAATGACATAGTATAAAGTTTATCAATAACATAAGAAAACAAAGAGGTCGAACAGTGGCATAGTCTATGAGTTCTTGCAATAATCTAAACAATAAAAAGGCCTGGTGTCTCTCCAAAATCCTGTAATTCTTAAACTAGTGGAACTTAGAACATATAACATGTAATCTTTGAACCCCTCTTTAGAAATAAAGAGTTGTATATATAGTCAACATTCCTACTGCCTAGCAAGCAACAATTGAAAAGATTCAGAATCCTGAGCAATGATGTAGCAACGATGATTACGCTCAGCCATTGTAACAAAAAAGGTTCAGGCCATAGCATTTGGTCACCTCCCATCCAAGTGCATCCCCTACGAATGATGGCAGTGATCCCATGCAAACAAATGTCACCACCTAGTATAAGTGGTTAGAACAAATGACAGCATCTCGCAGGTCCTGGTTCGCTCCATCCTCCCTTCGTTGAAAGCTTGTGTTGGGGTGACACATAGTAGCAATATTCACTATAGACGCCACTTGTGGGGTCCACCAAATCTTTATTCAAATGGGAGCTACGTGGCACGGGGGCGGGGATCGACGATGAAGTGAAGGGAAGCAATTAAAATAACCTGCGGTGAAGACACGTGGGAGCATAGCGGGCGCCGATAGAAGAGCAAAGGAGAGAATTCCCTCGTAGAGCGCTGAGAAAACATGTGGCGGAGGTCATGGTGATTATCAAAATGGGCCGATGATATTCATTAAAGGCATGGGTTGGTACTTAGCAAAAACAAAACCCAAAGGGAGCATGGTGAATTTTGTATTCACATAATTTATAAATGGTCAATTTTGTATCCAATCTTAAAACAAGTTGTAATTTCTCTTGCACATATTTTTGGGGGCCTGTGTTTCAACAGTAATCACCTTGGGGGGGAAATTATATTTTTTCTTTTGATTTTACCACAAATTTTGATCATGTATCTCTCACACAATCCCTTCCATTTGAGTATTTTTCATAATCCTCGTAATATATGGAAAATCAAATGTGGATATTGTGGGAAGAAAATGCATGCATCAAAAGATTATATTTGTCATCAAATTGAGGAAATTAAATACCTTCTTCTCAATCATGGTAGTGCCTTACCTAATCATCTAGTTCCAACACTTGTAAAAAACACATTTATTTCTCACTAAAATATCTTGTGAGACACGAGGTTTTGGGGATGAAGAATCTAGTTAGATGTCTTGCATTGTGATCTCATCTCCACCATCATCCCATAATGCTACATCTGAATCTATTATTGATATCATCAAAGCATCGTAGATAAAAAAAAAATGTCATTGATTTCAAATGGCCTGAGAAATGAGGAAATACCTTTCGTTTCTTTAAATTTGGTAATCTTCATTTTTTGCATTTTGTGGGACCCTATTGTATGGTATGGTCCTATACAAATTTGTACGATATGAAAAAATTATAAAAAAATGATTTTTGTAGTAGAGGGTCAAATTTCCCTATGCCCATTATGTCATTCTAGTTGATTTTTTTCTAGGATTTTTGGCCTATTGGCCTATTTGA
This sequence comes from Sequoia sempervirens, assembly GCA_007258455.2. NCBI lineage: Eukaryota > Viridiplantae > Streptophyta > Pinopsida > Cupressales > Cupressaceae > Sequoia > Sequoia sempervirens. The sequence goes on from VDFB02321501.1 coordinate 54,977, forward strand.
AGGGTTTGACAAGTTTTTTAATTTTAAAAAATCCCATTTTTGGCCCTAATTGGCCTTGTATATTAAATTAATCAAATTGACCAAATAGATCATTAAAATCCCTATGGTTGCATGGTCTTGTAGGAAGCAAATTGCTATTGCACTATAATCCACTAAGGTTGAGTATCAAAGAGTTGTCCTTGCTAGTTACGAGGTACGATGGCTTTGACAACTTATGATAGAGTTTGGTCTTCCATCTGATCATCCTACTATACTTTGGTGTGATACTCAACGTGCCATTCACACTTTATGTAACTCAATTGAACATTAACAAAGAAAGCGCATCAAGATTCACATGCACTTCATTTAATAACTTATCTAGGGTGTTCTATCCTTAGAGTATTTGTGTATTGAGGATTAGGTTGCAAACAACTTCACTAAATCTTTAGCATTGCCTTGCTATCTTCTGTTGTTTTAGTTGCTTAGGATGAAGGGGGTTATCCTTTAAAATATCCCTTGAAAAATTTGACCTCAACTTGTTGATTTGATGTTCAAGGAATATTGACAAACACTTGGCCAACAAATTTTGTACTTGTTGTTGATTGCTTTTTTTTGTGTTTTTAAATTTTTGGATGATATTTGCAATGCTGGTATAAACTTGAAAGTAGTAAACTAAAGTCTGAAATATAATGCAACAACTGACAATGCAAGGATATGAATGAAATGATGTTGAATATGCATCTACATCACCATGGGCATTTATACAAACACTTAGCATGCAAACTAGATCATTGAAATGAAGCTACAACAAGAGACAATTTATCAAACATATGGCATGCAACCTTATATCTCCTTTATTATATGCAAAATCAAGTGCAATGCTGAAGTACAACCTAATATGTTGATTACAACTGATCAATATGCCTTGCCAAGAGTTTTTTAGCTTACAACGAAATGTCATTACAATGTCTAATACAATTGTGCACCTACATCCACTATATGGTAGCAACTAAACTATGTGAATGACCCCATATAATGCAAGTAAGGAACTTGGATTATGCTGATAGGAATCGATGATGATGATGTGGACTTGGTAGCTGATGTGAGGCTCTCAAAGTTCCAAACCGTTCCTTCACTAATGCCACCCCTATTCTTGAAGATGCAACTCCAATAATAAATCATGATAGCTTGGTATAGGCTCCAAACAACCTCTATTACCAGCACCTCAACTCTTCGGATCAGATTCATTATATGGGTGTTTGGATGCTACAATGAATGGTACTAGTCAACTATGGTACCGTCCAAGTTAAACTCACGCCCAAAAATTATCCTTTGCCCCTGATCTGTTGCAATATGTTGATATATTACTGCTATAAATTCATATCTGCAAAAATATATACCTAAAACTCATCCAAATAAGTCCAAATGAAGACCCAAGGTAGGCCCTCCCCAATAGTGAATTGGGTTTTCATCCATTCCACGATAGTCTTTGAGAGTTTTTGTTCCCAAAAGGTTGAAGCATTGTTGAAACCCTTCTCTAGAGCTCAAACCTACAAAGTGTTTTGTAAAAAATGAGAGTAGAATTCCCAAAAAAGAGCCCATCACTTTGCTTTATAACCTCCAAGAGCCTTTTTTTATAGAAGTCAATAAAATAATATCTTGAGGGTCTTTCCTCATCCAAAAAAAAGGGCACTTTTTAAAAACAACTTGAATTGCTAGGATGGGGGCACTTTTCACTATTCACCTTGTGATTTTCAATTACTATTCACTTTTTACTATTCCCATAAAGCAACTTTAATCTTTTCACTTTATTTCTAGATTCATCAATTGAAATCCAATCTAAAAGGCTCCCAATTAACTCCATAGCCCTTGGTTGGGTCCCCCAACCATGCTGCTGACCTACGGGAACCCAAATAGTAGGCCAACCTCTGCTATAGTCTAAGCTATATAAGGGACATTATAGTCCTCCCTTCCTAGGATTGCTTGCCCTCAAACAGTTTGCAATTGCAATATCTCTCAACTACCACAACATTTGATATCTGGATAGCAAACCATTTGTGCATGACCGCTAACCACCCAGATCCCAAGTGATCCTAGAAAGAACTCCAACCAACATCCTCTGTATACAACGAAAGTTCCTGTCACTGTCAAGCCCTGTCAATCTGTGAAGCCAATTGTCCAACAAATAAACTCCTAGATCCCAGTACTGGAAATCATCTCTATATAAATTGTGCACAAGGATCTCTACCATACGTTGATCAGTGAGCTCTAACATCCAAGAACTCCTGAGATGAACCACATGCATCCACACTATCCATAAGCAAACTCCATTTGAATCCCATGAATAAATTGGAAATCCAACACCTGTCTCTTTTTGTTGTGCCACTTTGATAACCCCTAAAACCCAAATGTAGCAAATATCAACGTCCTAATACAAAGGGCAATTAGCAAGAGGGAACAAAATTGAAGACTTGCCAAATTTTGACTCATCACCTGTAGACGAAAATATATCATACTAGAGTGAATCAAAACACCCCTTATTCAACCCACGTCTCAGTGTCAGCAAAGACATGGTCAAATCTTGTGTATGTGGACTAAAAGGAAACTAATGAGCACACCTCATAATGCAATCGAGGTGAAACTCCCCTGACTGCACCAATGGAAAACTAGAGTGGTCATGGGTACTCCATCCTATACTACCATCATCAAAAGAAAACTCACAACTCACAATAGGATGAGTTGGTCTTGTAGCAACATCATCATTATCCCTTGCAGCTATGTCAATAAAACCTTTATCATAAAGTAACTACGAGTATCCTAACTTACTTCCAAGAGTAAGAAGAGTACCATCATGGATTCCATCTATCTCCTAAAAAGAGGCTAGAACAACACTAGGGTCCAGCATGCAAAACTTAGAAGAAACCATCTTCTTCTAATAAGACTATCCAATGTTAGTCTCAAAAGTACCAATGTAGAGTCTGGTGGTCAAATCTCCCATGTGTACATAGATAAACTCACTAGGCCACCAAATACCATGGTTGTAACTTAGACCAACAACAAGAATGGAATCATAGGTGTCAACATACCCATATATACTAAGGAAATCCATCAAATAAACATGCCTTCACGCACTCCCAAGCAACTGAATAGCTGGTGTAGAACATGAAAAGTTAAAAAGTGCAATGGAATTCCAAGTAGGAAAACCACTAATCCATGAAGTACCAAATAAAATGAAGTCACCTGCCAACAAATATATCGTTGCCATATCATAAGAAAGAGTTGACAAGTCCACAAATGAATAGTAGATGTTTTCCTTTTGCATCATAGACAAACCTTTAGTGGCTAGTCCAGTATGAATGCCACCCAATATCTCATCAACTCTAGGTAGGAAAGGATCAACTTCACACCTAACCATCCCTACTTGAATGTTCTCAATGTGAGGTTTCAAATTTGACTCATGATATGAAAGAGAATTGCTGATCAAACTCAAAAAATCAAACTTATGCTTATACCTCTTCAATATATCTTTGTTGTCCTCTTGTTCCCTTGGAAGAAATAAAGACCTAATGGAAGATTCTCTTTGTCTCCTTGCATCATCTGGTTGATTGCAATGTTCTTTGACTCTTTGGGGGTGTTGTCTTGCTTGGGCAACAAGCATCTTTGCTTGGGTAGCTCTATGTAACCAATCGTCAATCAACTTTTGACAATGCTTTATATTTGTTGCCCCAAAGTACACAAAATCGTATTTATGATGGGTTGTATCATTCACATCATCATGACCCATGCTTGCACCATTCGTACTCTCAAATGTAGAAATGCAAATCATTGCTCTCTTCTTGACCAAAAGCTGCCATATCTTGAGGAAGAGAAGTTGTGTCATTGTTGTTATAGAATTCAAAATCACTATCATACCTTGGTGTCAAATCTTCAATTGTTACAAGCTTCTTTTCCTTGTAAACCTCATACTCAACCTTTGTACCTTGATTGTCAATGCTTGTGGTATCCTCCATATTGACTAATCCATGTGTCAAATCCACAACCTCATGAAAATGAGAAAGGGAATTACTATTGTTCATGCCCAGAAAATTGGGATTAATTTGTTTATCTTCATCGATGCTTTTGACACCCTTAAAGTCATAGCAAGTAAACATTCTCTGAGCTGCCCCATCCTTTTTTTCGTTCCTTAATGATTTAAGCTTGATCTTTTTGCCCAAGTGAATGAATTCCAATTCCATTTTATTAAAGTCTTGGGCATACCTCCCAAGAGACATCAAACATTGCACACCAAGTACCACCTTTGTTCCTCCAACAACATAATAATCATCTATGAATGGATAGTTATCCAATGAAATAGGTAACTTTGGTATCCTCCTAGCGCAACCCATTTGGCTATCCATAATGCATTGCTCATGTGTTGATAGTGGACTACTTATTGCATTCAAGAAATCAAAATTATGGTCTCTTGAAGTGTCTTTGTCATCTTCAACAAGCTCTAACCTCTGACATTGAGAGTCATATTCTGCGTTACCATTCCAAATCTACATTTCCAATGTGCTTTTTTCCTCCAACCACAACCATTGTGACACCATCATGACAAACAAAACATTATCATTTTGTAGAACCTTATGGTTAGACAATTTTCTAGTCCCTACAATCAGCTCTCTAACGCAAAATGCTTCATATGACTTCAACAGGCGATCCTCTAATGCTAGCATATGAATGGGACATTTGAAATCGATCTCACTACATGACCACACATTATTACAAAATTATTTCTTACCCATGAGTTCTAGAGTTGTCTCATGCAACGAAATATAGGTGGAATCCACATCCCCATGTAGTTGATCAACCAAAGTAGAGTTTGCAAACTTCGTGGACGCATCTTCCTCCACCTTGCGGCTGGCATGTAGACTTATGAGTTCCTCACTTGAGGCTGTAATTGTTGCTTCTTGCTTGTTCATATCCTCTTGTAACTGGAGTGGACATGTGAACATGGCTTTATCCTCCTTAGGGCTTCTACATGTTTGGCTAGAAGTTCAAACTTCTAGACATGATGACTGAATTTTACCTTTTCCATGGTCATTTGTATTCTGCAAGTTGCAGGTAAATGTTTCCTCTTTCTTCTCCATCCTTTCTTCAATGGTAAATTTTGAGTTTTCTTCTTTCAAGAATGTTCGTACTGGCTGCAACTCCTTACTCTTCTCATTCATTTCAATTTCTGACTTGTTTTTAAGACAATACTCTAATTCATCATGCTTGGCGTCGAATCCCTCTTGAACTTGCCCTTCTTTTCTTCTTATGTTAGACCTATCAAAATATTTGGTAGCCCTGACCTCCTCAACATCACTTGAGTATTCATCAAAGATTCTGATAACCTCCTCATACATAGGTATAATTTTTCCTATTAGAACTAGATATTCTTGAAATGTCAAAATATTTTTCCTCTTTTGATATCTGTTATACCACTTTGTTTTTATATTCTTGAAATGTCAAAAGATTCTTGAACTTTGATTTATAACCTCCAAGAGCCTTTTTTTATAGAAGTCAATAAAATAATATCTTGAGGGTCTTTCCTCATCCAAATAAAAAAGACACTTTTTAAAAACTTGAGTTGCTAGGATGGGGGCACTTTTCACTATTCACCTTATGATTTTTAATTACTATCCACTTTTTACTATTCCCATAAGGAAACTTTAATCTTTTCACTTTATTTATGGATTCATCAATTGAAATCCAATTTGAAAGGCTTGAAAGGCTCCCAGTTAACTCCACAGCCCTCAGTTGGGTCCCCCAATCATGCTGCTGAGCTATGGGAACCCAAATAGTAGGCCAACCTTCGTTATAGATTGAGTTGTCTAAGGGACATTACATCCGTGCAGGGTCTAGAGTCCTCCTTCCTTTGTATATAGTTCTCTTTTTTGGAGATAAATTTTTTCCCACTAGGTTTTCTCCTTCACTTTGTTTAGAAAGTTTTATTTTGTACATTAGTACCTCATTAGGCCTATATGATATACAAAGATCTAAATAATACAAAGATATATTTTTTATTTTGGTCGATAAGATTAAGATTATTATTTTTATTTATAATATAGACTTAAAAATGCTTCCAATAATTTTTTAGTTGACTTTTGGAAATATAACAAGAGAGACATATCGATTATAAGTTGGCCTTGGTATGAAATAACTATTCCAAACTTATCTCGTATCCAAAGAAGAATAATTTCCACCACACATATATGACGTGCTATTATAATCATTAAGTGTCTTGCGTTTAAAACATCCTTGTTTTGCTCTTAATTGTGATAATACTCTTTACTTGGTCAAATCCACAACTATTAATATTTTTTAAAAATCTACAATTATTTAAATAGCTATCACTTTTTTTTATAGGTAAAGATAGGGAGTACCTGCAAATTTTTATTATATCTCAAAAAAGCATTACATTTATCTTTACATCCTTAACAAGCATCAAGCCCAAATAACCCCACTCCTAAACCACTTCTACCCCTTGCACACCTCATCTATCATAATACATTTAGATATTTTCAAACATTACAAAAATCTACAACCAAGCTTTACTTCTTTTTCCCTTTGCCATGGGAATGCAAATGCATATTGAAGGCAACTTCCCTCCACTTCTTCTTCCTTTGTACCTTATGCCAAATCTCTTCCTGGTCATCTGTCCATGCATGCTCCCCATCGGCCACCTCTGAAATGCTCTCCTGTAGAAGAAACCATGTTCAAGCATTTTGAGTGACCACCCAAATCTTCTTTGGGGCACTATTTTCCTCCAATTTATCCTCTGCATGCACCAATGGGGGATCTCTATTAATGACAACATTACTTGGTACATTGGTCATTTCCTTTCCTCCTAAGCCCCCTTGCTCCACCGAATAATGCTAAGGGGAGACATCTTTCCACTAGGTTGCTTGATGCACCCACCTGTTCTTAGAGCATTGTTCAACAACATGACCAGTGTTGAAGTATCTATGACATCAAAATGGTACTCCTTCATAGTCAATAAATTGTTTCCACTCTACACCTAAAACTTTCAAGTTTACATTTGCTTGGATGTCTTTTGACATATCCATTTCTACCAATATTCATGCATAAGTGGTATGCAAAAAATTTAAAGAGCCCTCATCAACCCCCAAAATTTTCCCCAACGAGTTCCCAATTTCTTCAAAACATGACTCAAACCAAAAGTGTAAAGGAAGATTTGGCAGTCGTACCCAAAGTGGTGCTAACTTGAAAGATTCAGTATTTGGATTGAAAGCGAGGTGCCACTGCTTCAACATTAGCAAGTATTTGTCTTCCTAGCTCCATTGTTACACAAAAATCTATTTTTGTCCTCCACATTCTCAAACACCACCACGAAAAACCCCCTTGCACTGGGATAAATTTGCACTTCACCAGGCTCTAAAATGGGATGCCAGGTTTTAGTAATCTAGTGATGTAACTCAACAAGGCCTGGTCATAATCCCTAAAATCTACCAATCAACCCCAACTCTACAAAATACTTAGCATTCTTAGAGATTTCACTTGCAATTTCACCATCCAGAGAAACAGAGGGGGATGAAGATGCACAATGCATAGCTCTGCATATATTTTTGCCACCCGAAACCTTTTTTTTCCCCCATCCCACCTCGCATGTTCTCCCTCCAACCAACGAGCCTCCCTTGGACCTGAAACTCAACCATACGACACCCCCATCTATTAGTTAAGGATTTGTCCTGATCCCCCATTATGCCTTCCAAAGGCAAGCGCACCTCCTCACATCGAGTTTCCCTTCACAACCACAACATAAGGCAATGGCTCACGAACCACAGGGCGAGAAAAGATAACATAGTCTCCCGCCTTTCTTCCACTAAAAACCTTAGTCGTAGTAGACCCAAGCACTCACGGTGATGACATCATAGAATAGCATGAGCCTTTTAATAGCTATCTCTTAAAACCCCTTATCAATATTAATATTTTGCGAGGATTTCATTTTAACTATATTAAAGCTCACAATTTCCTAGTTTGATCAGAAAGCTCATAGTTTCCTTAGCTAATACTTAGAAATATTTCTCAACATTATTATTTAAGATAGTTCTTATAAATTATATTTTATGTACTTATAGTATGAGCCCCATCCACAATTCTAAAAATTCTAACCTTTTAACCATAAGGAATCCATCATATGTACATTACATATTAAATTTTGAAATCTTGCATCCATAATCATAGCATGATATTTCTTCAAAATCTCTCTTGTGGAAGCTATTATTGTCTTGTAGGTGATTTTGAGGTGTTGATGAGTTCACCATAAACTCCTATATGGTATCAGAACTACAGTTAGATTCCTTCCCAAATTTAAGGGATTTATCTTGGCTTGAAGATTTTGATAGGTGTATTTTAGAGTTTCAAGGACCTCACAATTGAATCCGAGGAATTAAAGAAAGTCAAGTTTTCCTTTTGTTTCATCAAATTTTGTTATATTTTGATTGATCTACAAGGGTTTTAGTTGAGGGTTATAGTTGCCAGATTTAGAAGGTAGCTAAATTTTTGAGGCACTTTGGGCCAAATTTGACTTTTCCATCACATTTAGAAGGCTAAAAAAGATAAGGATCAACAATCAAATCATCAATAATGGACACTTTTTGTCTGAGGACATCAAAGGTTTTTTTGTTATGGTCATTAAAAAATTATATACAATTGTATGACGGTCGTACTATATGATGTATGGTATCAACAGTCACTGACATTATTTGTACAGTTAGGTATGAAATTGACATCTTTTGGGTGTATTTTTGCTGATATTCTTCTGCATCAGATATGTACTCCCCTACATCATTAGCGGTCTAATCGACTATCGCATGGTACTAAAAGTGCTTATTATTTCATAGGTTTTAACTCACATTTTATATATTAAACAAAACTTTATCTTAAAATTTATTTAACATGTTGATGTTTGGTTAATGAGCTTGTGCATGCGGTCATATCATAGACCGCAACCAAGCTTGGAAGGGGCTAAGCTTGGGTGGCACGGTTTTGCCCGCCACTAGCAATGGCGCCACCATTGGGTGGAATTATAACTTTTAACCTACAATAACCTTGTAGTCATATGGGTTACCTCTAAATTAAGTGCCCAAGCCCTATATAAGGCCTTTTTTCAAATCTCTATAACTTGCAATTCAAGAGGTGAATCTTTTTGAACGATATATTGATGGAAAGCTAGTTCCGCGTACTTTGTGGTGGTGTAGGTATTTTCCAAGTTTTGGTGCAAGTACATTTTATTCCTTATTTAACTCAAATCTTTGTTTTTGGCTCTCGAGCTCATAAATTTTTGTCACTCTTTGATTTTTCATGATATTTGTGACGTTAGAAAGGTATTGAGGAGCTCTATTCAACCACCCATTCACTTTCATGTTTATCCTAGGTATATTGTGATTTTAGTTCTTGCTTGATGGGTATCTTGGAGATTACTCGGATATTTTGGTAGTTGGGAGGGTGTTGTTTTGATTGCACTTCATTTCAGCCTCATTTTATGCATTGATTTCATATTTTATCATTTGAGAAGTGTATCATCATTGCAATCAAGGGTTATGCAACTCATCCTTCTATAATCATTATGACTAAGGATAATTATGAGTCTTGAAAAAAAGGCATCCTAACACATTGCAGGTGGCTCAATCTTTTGCCTCATCTTTATGGACTCATTCCTTAACTAGAGAAAACATGGAAGAAATCAATTTGGGGTAATAAAAATGATCATATCATAGAACTGATTGGTTCTAGTTTCAATGCAAGCATCTTCATATAGAGTTATCATCATATTTTAGGAGTCTCGTGCCCATACACAGTTTGGACCAAGATTTGAGAGATTTTTGAATATCCACATAATCCTCCATTCTCAAATGATCCTACATGAGATTGCCTCATTCCACTTGATGATGTTGAAAATTTACCCTTTGATAATGAGACCTTAAAGGAGTTTAAATATGATGCAGAACTTGAGCATCTTGATGATTCAAAGACTTCTCCTGCAACTCCTACTTCTCCACTTGAGATCACACGTTCCTCATCTATTGATGATTCATTGAGAGATTCTAGTGATTTGTTGCAATAGGTATATCATTATCTTCCTGATTGGGATTCATATTTATCATACATTACATCTTTTTTTTTGGAGTCTCACATTCAGGTTTAGAGGACCAATTTGAGGGTTCATCTCATATTTGATGATAGTCATGGCACATATGTTATCACTTAATCTTTCTATTTGGAGTTAGTTCAATATCAGTTTCCGTTTGTTCTTGTTTTGTCACTTTTTGTTATGATTAGGCATGTACCTGATTGGATTGTGGCATCATCTTCATCTACCAAGAACTTGGCAACACATGTGCATGTTTTAAAGAAACAATATTCATACATATGGGTTCATCTTCCTACCAATTCCTATTTGGAATGGGAAGCATTCTTGCATCTATACTTGGTTTATCTTCTTCTAAAGGGGAGAAACATTATTTTTAGGTATTGGATTATGTTTTATCTTCAAACGCTTACCACATTTCTAGGTGATTATACATTATGGGGGGGTGTCTTGTCTCTCTCTTTCCCTCTTATGGGGAGTCATTGATTGTATATACATGATGTATGTAGTCCTTGGGAGTATCATTGAGTCCTCCATACATCATTTTTTTATTTTCTCTCTTTTGGAGAGGAGTTTTGTCCCACTAAGTTTTCTCTTTTTCTCCATTTGTGAGAGATTGTATTTGCATATGTACATGGGTACCTAACATGGCCTAGTATCCGTGACCCATCTTTGCGTCATTTGCATAATAATCTTCTCCCTAAGTTGCACTTAAGGGGGGTATTGGTGTAAATAGGTATTTTACCTAACTAGTTAACTAGTGAGTCATATTTACATGTTAAGTTTACTTAGGTCCTAGGTGTGTTTTCTAGAAGTCTTAGTTGTCAAGATAAGATCTTATCATATCTTATATAGTTGGATTTTATTTAGTGCTTATTACCTAGGTTATTTAATATTGTTGAGGTAGTTATCTCATTGTACATGATTAAGTCACATATCAAGATATTTTCTAATCCTATCTCACGACTTGGATTTATAAGCAAGTCATCATATGTACATTACATATTCAATCTGGTAATCTTGCATTCTAATCATAGCATGATATTTCTATCATTTCTCTCTTGTGGAAGTTCTTGTTGTCTTCAAGGTGATCCCGGGGTGTTGAGGAGTTCACCATAAACTCCTACAATAACCATTAAGAACATCATCACATTTCTTTGGGAAAGGCCTTATCTCACATTTGAAATGTTAATGATTTTTTAATTAGTAAAATTATCTTACGAGGGTGTCCTTTGTCTTAGATGTCATGACCAAGAGACATATATTTAATGAAAATCATCTAATACTTGCACCTAATATTATCCATAAGGGTACACTTCATATGTCTTAATTCACTCCAAAATTTTGATTAATTTATTGATTAATCTTTGTATTCATATATAATTATATAAAAATACACCTCTCAAACCCCTTGATAAATATTTGTATTTAGTAATGAGTCCCTTTCAGCTAATTCCAAAATTCAAATTTAATATTTTTGAAAACAAGGATTAGATATTTTAGTCAACAACATTATTTAAATTATTTTTTAGGTATTATACTTTATATAAATATAATACTAGTGATGTTGACAAATATAGTAACTAAATCTCATGCTAACCTTTAAGAATATTTTGTGAAAATTAAAATTTACTCAAGACTTATTATTGGTTTTGTTCAATAGGGTACAAAACACGTAAAATTAGATGTGGTGGCCTCATTTGTTTAATTGCATGCACTACACTTAAAATTAAATATGGTAATTTACTGAATTCAAACATTTAAATTTCTATGTATTTAACATGTAACATATTTATAAAAGACATCAAATTTCTAGAATCCTTAATATTGTATATGAGTGTTTCTAAATTTGATTGTGTAAGAGTTTTTATCATAAAAAATTCTTACATTGTCAAATCTATAAACACTCATATACAACATTTAACATAATTCTTAAAAATTTAAACATAAATTTCCATACTAAAAATTCTAATAACATAAAAAAATCTTACATGATCAAATTTATAAAAAAATTGATACAATATTTAACATATTTTCTAAAAAATTAAACACATATTTCCATTATAAAAATTCTAAAGACATAAAAAAATATTACAATCAAACTTAAAAACACTCAAATATAACATTTAATATATTTCCTAAGAATTTAAATACACCTTTTTATTATAAAAACTCTGATAACATAAAAAATTCTTACAATCAAAATTAAAATCACTCAAATACAATATTTAATATATTTCCTAAAAATTTAAACACATATTTCCATTTTAAATTTTTAAATAATTTCTCTTAAATTCAACCCATTTATTTTTTTGATGAATATATCCTATTTAAATTTGCATTAATTTAAATAAAATAGTACAATATTCACAAAAGAGAAAGGGTGATACAGAAGCACACCCATGAATCCAAAAAAGGGCTTAGCCCTAAAACAACATTACAAAAAATATCTAAGTAGGCATGGCTATGCTAAGCAGAGGAGGATGTTTATAATCAAGAGTCCCCAAACATCACCAGGGATAGAGTCATCAATTGGCTCCCAACCAGTGAGAGCATTGTCTTCTAAATTATCCTCTAGAGGTGACTGAGTGTGAACTAGAGAGATGGCAAGCAATACATAGGGAAATTTGTTGGTGTTTGGCTAGCTAGTGTCTCACCAAGGAGAAGGAAAATGTGAGGGCTTAGGAATCATCCACAAACAACATTTTCCCTAGGATTCTATGATATAGGACCATGAGAATGAGACTCATAATCTCCTCGACTAGCCCATCTAGATGAGCGGCTACGCCTAATCCAACACCTATGAGGAGAAGTGGAGTTAAGGGGAGGTTGGGAAACGATACAAGGGGCATTACCCCCATGGTCTAATAACCCTTGGAGATGAAAAAGTTCAAGTGCAACTTTACTAGCTTGCACCTAAATCTACATAAGAACATTAGAGAAAATTATAACATTAGTATACAAAAAAAATTTCCAATAGTGTTGCGATTAAACAACGCAACATTTCCATCTTTTCAAATATTGAATAAAATTTCCACCTTAAAAGTGTGTCATACCTAGGTAAACTTTTGAGTGAGATCATGCCAATCCCTAAGAAGAATCATGTGCCATGAGAAGGGAATAGGCCTGAAGGGCCTAAAGAAGTCATAGGTCCAATTTCAAACTTCTTGATCCCAAGGAAAAAACCAAAAGAGGTGTTTGAGAGATTCAATTTTACCACAAAACGGTGGTTCAAAGTGGGAATTCCCATGTGATTGAGATGGGTCCCCATAGGAAGACCTTGGTACAACATACACCAAGCAAAGTGAGCCATTTTAGGCTCCAACACAACAACCCAAATACCCTAGAATCATTTAATCCAAATCTCTCAAGAGGATTGCAGTTGCTAGTGGAAGTTAAGTTGATCAACCATACACAAGTGAGGAGAGAGCCAAGAGTAGCCCTTAAAGGGCCTATATCTCTAAAAAGGAGTATTTGAAAACCATTTTTAGTCCTCCCACCAAGGCTTCAAGCACTACACACCTGACTTATGAAGAAAATATGAGGGAATAGAAACAAGAACCATTTGGTAAGTTTCTTGATTATGATTTGAGAGTATGTACTTCAATTTGAAATATGACCAAGGAAGAGATTTCTTCGCAGTAAGATGAATAAAATATGGCAAGGTTTTGGCTCCTCTTTTTAAAAAAAATAGAGCTCAAGTCCAATGTAATAGAGCCAATGGCCTCCCTTGAGAACTAAAGAGTTGGGACCATCAAATGGAGTATTTACTAATGGATAAACCATTGAAAAAATCATCTCTAGCCCAATGAAGCTAAGGTTTGAGGGATTTCCAAGCTTTCCAAATGATTTTAATTACAAAATTAACCTAAATTTGAATTGACTACTTCATGGTGAAAAGAGTGCCAAGATCCAACCCCTTCTAGGTCGAACAACCATGAAGAATGCTAGAGCCAATGCAATGTCAAAGAAGAATTTTGTAGGCCTCATTTCCAGTGAATGCCCTAATTATCCACTTGGCACACAAATCAATGTCTTGCCAACAAATAGAGATCACACCAAGACCTATAAACTCCTAAGATAAATAGAAAAATTCCCATGCCACCGATGAAAGACATAATCTTCATTATTGGAAGCCTAGAGAAATTTATAAGGAGCATTTCAAGCTTCACGTATGAAGCCTTGGAGGGAACCCAATATGAGGATTAATAAATATGTGTGGCCACCATTATCTTGGAATAACTTTGAAACTTACTAGCTAATGAAATATGCTTGGTGATCCAATACTGAAGCTTCTTTTCAATTTTCGTGAGCACTCATTTCCAAAGCTTGAAAGGGCTAGCATGGAAATAAAAAGGTATGCCCACAACTCAAATTTTTTCCCTATGATCAAATCCATTTCGTATTGAAAGAGATCAACTAGGTAAGCTTGGGAATAAAGTATTGTATGTAACACAAGGCCTTGTGCCATTGAATGCTAGAGTTGGATAGTTGAAAAAATCGTAAAGGAACTTGAGGGTCTGAGTGATATTCTCTTTTTCTTTGTGAAGAGTGAGGAAAGAATTATTGAAAAATAACTATTAACTAGTTGCTACTTAGAATTAGGAAGAACAATCCCCTTAACATGTGAATGGGAAACAACCTAAGCAAGGAGGTAGCCAAAAGCTTTTACAACCAAAACATAGAGAGTTGAGGAAAGAGGGCATCCTTGTCTAATGGATTGAAAAATTCCAAAATAGGGAGACTATTAACCAAGGATGGTAATGCAGGCATAAGCATCTACAAAAAACATTTGAGTTGATTGGAGAAACACTTTTTGAATCAACTAGAGAAATTGTGGGCCAAAACCAAGCGCATAAAGCATGGCCAAAATGAGAGGCCATTCAATAGGATTGTAAGCCTTAGAAAAGTTGATTTAAAAAAAAATCAATGATTATTAAGATTATCAGGCTCATTCCACTCATTCCCAAATGACTATTATGTTATCCAAGATAAATGCTAACTTGATAAATCTTGTTTGCTCAGGTTTTTTAGCACCTATAAATTTAATGAATTTATAGTGCTTTATTTTTCCCCTTGTGATACCCATCAATTTTGACTAATCTAAAAAATCTCAATGATATATCATGTTCATGTCCCTCCATTGGTTGCATTACCCCCATTATTTGGATATGTTCAAAAACCCATTTTGGATATTGTCCAAAAGTTAGCCCTTTTCCCCCTTCTTTCTTTTCTTCTCTTAGTCTTGATGGGGTTTTGGGTCTCAAACAAATATTTAGACCAAGGTCCAAATTCATTCCCAATAGCCAATCCCCCTTCTTTATTCTTTGAAATCCTTTCTAATATTTGAGCCCCAAACAGATATTTGGACCAAGTCCAAATGTCCATGTTCTTCCCTGATTCCCCCTTCTTTTATTTTCATTTTGTCCGTTCAAGAATTCGGGACTTGAACATGCACTTGGACTAAGTTCCAATTCTACTCTCAACTCCCAACTCTACTCTTCCCTTTTCTCTTCTATCTGATCAGGACTTCAGGTCCCAATTAGACTTTTGTATCTAAGTCTAAAAGGTTTGTAACCTTTTTGAAATCCAGCCCCTACTTTCTTCCTCTTATTCCTGTCATCCCATCAGGACTTTGGGTCCCAATGGGACCTTCAGACTAAATTTTTGCAAGCTCACATGCCTTTTAAAAAGTATTAAGTCTCTTTTCATGGAAAGATGCCATGTGGCATGTTTTCATAGGTCAATGGAGTCATTTGGGTAGGTTTAATCTATTTCTGTGAAAGTGGAAACATGGCATGTTTCTGTGGGTCCATAGAACTCTTATGGTCGATCCATCTTCTAACCATGGGATTTTGGAATGTTGTGGAATTTTGTGACTTTCATCGATAATTCCAAGTGCGATTAGATACCTGATCTTGATCTTGATAGGAATTTTGGACCTAAGGTTTGAAGAATCCAAATTTGATCGAGATTCCTGATCTTGATCAGTCTTCTTCTTCTTTTTCGATCTTGTTAGGACTCAAGTCTCGATGAAAATTTTAGACCAAAAGGTCTAAATTTATTCAGGACTTTTTCTCCCAAACCTTCTTTTCCTTCTAATAGGATCCTATCAGGGTTTTGAGACCCGATTGGACTTTTGGACCTTTTGGTCCAAAAGTTTAGTTCCATTTTAGTTTCCCAAACTGGATTTTCTTCCTTGTCGAGACTTCAAACTTTTTTAAACTTTTGGCCTGATAGTCCAAATCCAATTTTAGTTTTCACTCCTACCCTCTAGTTTCTTCAGCCTTAGAATCTTGTCAAGTTTATAGAACCTAATTAGACTTTTGGACATTCTATGAAGTTTTTTGCATTTTTTCCATTAATGCTACAACAACTCTCTCAACTACCAAATTTGATTCTTAGGGCTATAGGGATGATATTAAATGCATTTCTCAATGAATATAAGTGGGATAAGGTGATTCCATGCTCCTTTATGGTTCTTAGGCCTCCTTTCAGTTAGAGATTTGATCTTGGTCATGTTTTTCTATAGATTTTAAGAGGGTTTTGCTCCTCATTTGTGTGCTCGTTAATGTAGGGGCATGCTCTCATCATGAACGACTAGGTGTGTGTGGTACATGCAAGCATGGGGGCCTATGCAATTTTTGGCATTCTTGGTTCTCTTCCTAATGTGTCTTGATGAGGTAAAGGAAAGATCTTCCTAATTTTTAAGAGAGATTCTACAGAGGAACACAAGAGAGAAGAGAGAAGCAGTTGCAGAGCCAACAAAAGAAAATATTCAGAAGAAACCCTAGGTTTCAATATCTAGTTCTGGGTATAGCCATTTTTTATATTGTAATGATCTGGGTTTGATCCTAATTTTATAATAACATTTTAAAACCTTGTACATTGAATTATTAAAGGCAGGATCAACCTTAGTGGAGTGTCTCCTTATGCATGGTATGCATTTCCCGATGTATGATTGATTAGTTTCTCACCCAAAAGTTTGTAAAATCTATATAAAACTTTTGCATGGTATCTTTTCAATATAATAAAGGAAATGTGCGGTATGATTAAGGATTACTAAGTATCCTCTCTTAATATTATGCAACTATCCATTATCTTTTTGAATGAATTCCTAGAGCCTAGATTGCATGTGCATTTGGAAAGGCATAGTCTTTTGTGGCAACTTGATTAAGTCGTTACCTTGTTTTCAGTTATTGCTTCTTTGGTTGAATCTAAATACTTTGTTGTCCAATGGATAAAGGCACCATGTTGTGATTGGATTTCTCTCCTATCATCCCCAACACACTCCAAATACATCAATTCAAAAACCTTTAAAGTTTTACTTTTTGTATGTTTTACTACCATGTCTTAACAAATAAAACAATAAAAGGGTGTTGTTGGTTGTTTTTAATGAACCAAAATGATCTCACAATATATCCTATGGAATTACCATCTTCTAATGGTCAGCTAATTGGATGGATTGGCCAATGAACGAGTGAAAGCTTGCAAAGGCTTTCCTCTTGCACTTTGGGCTTTGCAAAACCTGGGAGGGTGATCCCACACAATGTACCTTAAGATCCTCTATGCCAATTAACCTTGCACATTGCAAATAACAGATAAGCTCTACTTATAATTGCTTGACAATCTAATAACTACAAAGGTTTGGAAGCTACATACTAATTTGTTTCAAAAGCAATAGAGCATGATAGATCTTGACTTGACATACATTTCAATAAGAATTTCAAAAGATCAAGTGATTTGAATGTATTTTCTTTGAAAGATCAAGAACAATTATGCACAAACACAAATCCCACAATAGTGCCTTAATTCAGGGTATGAGGTCTAATACAATGCAAATAAACTTGATCATAGGTGAACACTTAGCATCACAGAGCTTACACAATGTTGCATTACAACATCAGTCTCAATTACTCAAAACCAAAACTCATGATCATAGCATGACACTCAAACCATTTAAACCTATGATTTCATCCAAGCAATTTGACCAATTCTTTAAATTAGGACAAACACAAAACCATACATTCACTGGAAAGAATAAAGACCATTAAAACAACCCTTGATTATTTCATTGATAATTCAAATGATGAATACATCGAGAGAGAATTGGCTTTGAAGATATTTCATTCTTTATGTTCAAATACTAGTACTATTATCAAAATTTTCTTACAAAAGCAAAAGACTCATATAACCTAAAATGCAAATTCTATTCTATTCTATGTATTTGCTCTTTACGAAACTTGCTCTAAGATCAATCAATAACCCATACAACTGGCCCTAAATTCCGTTTTATAAAAAAAAGGGAACAAAACAAGCTTTGGGCCAATGTACACATGTCACTTTTTCATTTGACATTCCCAATTACATTCAAAAGACCATTATATTTTCCAAAACTTGAGGGAGATGTCCATATGAGACAAAACTTATTTCCCATTTGCTAATGAAGATATCTCCCACCTTCCAAAAGGCTCTTTAGTTGGTGAAGATGTTCATTCCACGAGGAGCAACACCTTTTCCACATGCTTCCAAAATTTGAGGATGAAAAGCATGAAAATAAGATGAGAAGAATAACCCAAATATTTCCACATCAACAGTCCATGTCATCAACTTTAAATTTGAGGAATATATAATATTTAAATGTTAACATATCAAAGGCATAATTTTTATTGTTTCTAGACCATGTATTGTATTCCCCATGTTGTAACTTTTCTTACTACAAACCATTACTTTACTAAAGACACAAAATCAAAGCTCATCACCACCTTGCCACTGTAGCAACCTATAGGTCCAAGATATCAACATACTTGGTTTTCAAAATCCCAAAATCTTCCTCAGAAGGCCAATCAAATGTCATGACCTCATCTACTTTGATCTTGTATGGGTTATATTTTATGACCACTTGGTTGGCCTCTTTATCAAACTCCTCAAGGAAAATACCTCTACGAGTAAGCTTTTCCATACTGTTCTTTAGCATCTCCACATTAACTCCATCACAAATCAGCACTACCTGAGTTGTTATCACCTTACTTGCTTGATCCTTTTATTGTTGTAGAGGTTTAAATTCACCAACCTCATTTAAGATATCAGGGAGGAAACTGAAACTCCATTAATCAAACTTTTGCACTAGCTCCCTTATTTTCTTTTCCAATGGTTCAATTAACCCCTAAAAGTCCTTAATCTGATTTACAAGCTTGAGGGTCGAGATAATGTTGGGTGGTTGATTGGCATCATGCTTTGATCCAATAGCCATTTCTCTCAGTTGTTGGAATCTAGGGATCCGCTCATCCATCAATGGGATGGCAACCTCATTGTCCCTAACAAAACTCTTTATTGCATCAAACATAGAAGTCTAATTTGAATGAACACTAATTAGTCTTCTCTCAATCCCTTTATTTTTTGATGAATAGGAACTAATCTATATTAAATATAAAGATTAAAATACATATTCACAAAAAAAGGTGGGTGGTAAGAAGGCACACCTCGAGAGTCATATGGGTAGCACCCAGAAAACCAAAAAACTTAACAGTCACATGGGCCTAGCCCAGAAGTCCAAGATTACAAACATCAAAAAGGTCATTAAGTGGCTAAAGCAATACTAGAAGAGCCAAGAGGGTCTCTATCATCCAAATTTTTCCCCCATACATCACCAGGGTCTGGAGTGACGTCAAGAGGAGGACCCCAACCATCATCAGCATCTTTTTCTTTTTCTTTTTTATCCTCGCACTAGGGTGAGATTGCAAGCATTAGATGTGGAAAGCATTTACCAGAGTCTAGCCAACCAAAGCCACCAATAGGAGTATTATCAAAGGGCCACCTAGAATTGCCACTGCTGCTCCCTGCCGCTTCTCCAAAGGGCCACCCCTAGCCATCCCACGAAGGAGGAGAATGAGACCGCTAAGGAGGGCGAGAATCACATCGAAGAGGAGGCTGAGAGTGGGGGCAAGCAGAGCCACTCTACTGCTAGCCCCGAGAGGGCGACCGACTATGAGAGGAAGTGGGCACCCGAGCCACAATACATGGGGAATTGCTCCAATGATCCAAAAGCGCCTTAAGGTGAGCCACCTCAACTACAACCTTGTTAGCTTAAACTTGAATCTGCAAGAGCAAATTGGAGCAAATAATAGCATTATAATACAAAGAAACATTTTTATCCATTTGGGTGTTAGCAAATATGCAAACATTTCTATCTTTCTAGATATTGAAGAGGATTTCCACCTTGAAAGTGTGCCAAAGCTAGGTATACTTAGCAGGAAGTATGGGCGAATTGCCCAGCAGAACCATATGCCAAGAGAAAGGCTCCAGTCTGAAAGGTTGAAAGAAGTCATGAATTCAATTCCAAAGTTGTTCAGCTTTTGCACAAAACCATAAGAGATGATTAAAAGACTCGGCTTGCCCACAAAAAGGGCACCGAGGGTACTAGACCCCCAAGTGAACAAGTCGAGACCCCATAGGCAAGCCTTGGAAAAGAATACACCAAGCAAAGTGGGCAAGTTTCGACTCAACACTTGCAGACCAAGTGGCAAAGAATATTTTTTCGCTAGAAATGAGTGGGAGATTGAAGAAGCCACCTCTGGTTCAAACTTGCAATCATTGAAAAATGCGGTGAAAGCCACATATAACCAAGCCTAGGCTTGTAATTTCTAAAAGGAGTGTTTGGGTACCACTTCTAGTCCTTCCACTAGGGCTTGGACCCATGAATTCCCACCTTATGAAGCATATCTACAAGAATAGCATTCACCAGACCATCATAAGTATCACGGTCCTAATTTTGAAGATTGTAGAGAGCACAAAAATCTTCCCACAACATAATGTGCATTGTGGGTATGTGAAACACATGCTGCAAGGTTTGAATGCCTTTCTTGTGGAACCTTAGCACCTTAAGCCAAGGAAACTTGACCAATGACTGACCATTATTGGCAAAGAGAGGTGACCAACAAACATTCTATTGATTGAGCAAAATCCCATCATGGAAACTAGAGCCAACCCAGTGGAGCCAAGGCTTAACAGCTTCCCAGGCTCTCCAAATGCTCTTGGCCACAAAAGTTCCCACAATTTCAACTAGTTCCTTCATGACCAGATGGGTTTAAAAGCCAATCCCCTTCCAAGTGGGTCTGTGAACATGAAAGCCGGATTGGATGCAATACTTGAGGAGAATTTTCTAGGCTTCATCTCTAATAAGGGCTCTAATTATCCATTTCACGCACAAGAAAATCCCTTGTCGTTTAGAGGAGAGCAGTCCAAGACCTCTAGAGTCTCTAGGAAGGTAGCAGAACTCCTAGACAATGTGATGAAACCCTCTATGGGACTTCGTAGAGGCCCAAAGAAAGTCCTAAAGCAACTTTTCAAGCTTGGCATAGGCAACTTTCGAAGGAGCCCAACAAGAAGAGTAATAAACATGTGTAGCTGCCAAAATCTTAGAGCACAGTTGGAATTTCCTTGCCAGAGAAAGAGGCTTGGTAATCTAATAGGCCAACTTTTGCTCAATCCTAGAGAAAACAACTTGCCACAACTTAGCTAGAGAAGCCTAGAAGGCAAAGGGAACTCCCAGAAACTGAAAGATTTCCCTTGGTCCAATCCATTTCCAACCGTATTGTTGAAACCAATGAGGAGTGGGTAGAATAGACTACCTGTAGCACAAAGTTTTGTCACTGAATGGTGGAACCAAATGCAGGGAAAAAAATGTTAAGACATTCAAGAGCCACCTTAATATTTTTCTTTTCCTCCAGAAGGGTGAGGAAAGAGTCATTAACAAAATGGCCATTAACAAGTTGAGTCTGGGAGTTAGGTAGGGTAGTGCCTTTAACACACTGTTAAGAAACTACATTGGCCAACAAATAGCCAAATCCTTTGGCAGCAAGCACATAAAGAGAAGGAGCAAGTGAACATCCTTGCCAAATGGAGCAGAATAAACCAAATGTAGAAGATTAGCGACCATTAATGGTGATACAAGTAGAGGCATCTAAGAAAAGTATTTGGACAACCTAAATGAAATTAGGCCCAAACTCCAAGGCTTTTAACATGGCCAGAATGAAAGGCCACTCAATGTAGTCATAAGCTTTAGCAAAGTCAATTTTGAGAAAATTAGCTTTCTGGTCCGAACACCTGGCCCACTCCAAACCTTCCCACACAACAATAATGTTATCCATAATAAATCTAGACTTGATAAAACTAGTTTGCAGTAGGCGCACAATCTAAGGAAAAAGATGGTGGATCTTTAGAGCCAAAGCTTTGGTGATGATTTTGCAAGAGACATTGAGGAGTGTGATAGGCCGCCAGTTGCAAATATCCTCAGGATCTTCAGGCTTAGGTATGAATTTAATATTTCCTTTATTAATTATATTTCCCAAGGTTTTGGAATGAAAATACTTGAGATAGACTTTATGTAAGTCGTTCCCAACATAGTCCCAAAGGGCCTTGTAAAATTCATAAGGCAAACCATCAATCCATGGGGCCTTGTCATCAGCCATGGAATGAATGGCTTCCCTCAAGTCTTCAATTGTGAGTAGTTGCTCACAAAAAGTTTAATGGGCTGAAGATAGCCTATTTGGCACAATAGCAAGATAATCCTGAAGGGCTTGTGTCTCTCCGGCATATACTCTTGAGCAGTGAAAACTTGTTCATAATGTCAAACAAAGGCCTGGAGAATGTTAGGTAGCTCAGAAAGCACCTAGGTTCCATCTTTAATTTTTTGATGCTAGGAGAAGAGTGCCTGGTACGCAAGGCCAGAAAAAACTCCTTGGAGGTATAGTTGCTAATCTTTAACCAGTGCAATCCGACTTTGATTTGTGCACCTCTGGTAACATAATTATTTGCAACTTGTTTTTTGTGTCTTAATTCTACCACCTTGACTTGTAATGATGGGGAGAAGGGCTAGCTGCCAGAGCCTCGATAGCTAAGCGTAGGTCAGCTATGGTAGCCTCATAAGACAATAAGCGAAAAACGGCTAGTTGGCACCCATAAATGCACAAAAATCTAGTCGTGCAAGTGATAGCATCATTTCACCAATTAATCCAACCTATATTATGAGGTGGCCCACACTCCAAATTCCATAACCTACAAATGTGGCCCAACATGGGCTGACGTCAAAGCAAAGGCGTGTTAAAAAAATTGTGTTTTGTAGGCCCGAGGTTGTCTTGTCTCCCATTCAATGCAAAAAGAAATGGGGAAATGATCTGACAATGTCACATCCACTAACGACTTAATTGGAAGCAATGAGTTGTCAAAAGAGAAGAAATATTGAGTTGAGATCATGGCATGATCAAGGCACTTAAATATCTTATCATAGCCAATTTTGAAATTACACCAAGTATGCTAGAGGGAATGAGAATGGTGACGACCAATATTGGGATCAAAGAGACGTAATTTATTACGCATGAAAAACCACACCTCTTTTTCGCCAGTTGCCCATCTGAATGGCAGAGTACCATCTTTATCATACGCCATCTCAACCATATTGAAATCCCCACATAATAGCCAAGTAGCAACTGGCAGTGAATCAACAATCCAACACTAAAGAAAAGAGCATTCCACAACATCATTAGAAGCATAAATATTAATAATCCCAAAAGAGTGATTATCAATGTTAAGGAGGATCCAGATGAGCCGATGTGTGGGGTCAGACCCATGGTAAACCACACAATAATACCACCATGGGGAAAAAAGGATGATAGCTCCACCACATCCAACATCATGAGCAGTACAAAACATACGACTAGCTGGCCAAATAGAACAACAAGCTGAGGTGAGCAAAAAACAAAAAAATTTAACCTCTTGGAGATAAAGCACTTCAATACCAGCATACTTCTATAAAGTATCCCTAACAAAATACTCCCTGGAGAGGTATGTCAGACCTCAAACATTCCATGAGAGGAAATTCGTGAATGAAACTCCTTCATATCGTCGGAGTCCAACTCCTCCTCATTTAGAGTTGAGAAGTGATTCTACAAAAATTCTAGTGAAACTAACCCAATTTGAATATTTGGAGAAGAAAATCTATGTTTCTCCTACACATATTCTCCTTCTTCTAATGGAGGAGAAGGATTGTGAGACCACCATTGAGCTTCTATCATGGGAGGGGAACATTCAGTTGTGATATCATAACAGTAGTAGGTTTAGGAGTAGCCTTCAGCCTGGGCCATGTCGAAATATTGTTAGCCCCAACCAGGGCCTCTTTCCCCTTTGTTGAAGGGTTTGAAACATCCTTAGTTGGCTCAGGGACTTTGGAAACCATCCTAGAGCCACTGGACTTGTGTTTATGGCTTGTAACCATGGTCCATTTCTCATCAAGTTTGGCAGCAAAATTATCCACCTGACGGGGCTTTTCAAATTCCCACATGGAGGAGTGCAAGGCACTGCCAAAGGGCAATCCTTGATCTTGTGGTCTACGGAGTGACATCTATAACATGTGTTCAGAAAATTAAAATAAGTGACCTTTTGGGTATGCTAGAGAGCTCTAATTTGAATGCCAATGGAGTCTTTCAAATCTTGTGAAAGGTCCACTTCAACATAGACCCGTTTTTGGGGTTGGGCCTGGAAAAACCTATCTGGCTCAATACAAATGACCTTCCCCAGAGAGGACACAATATGAATCAAAAAATGCACACAAGGAAAAGGCAACCTTGTAAACTCAATCTAGACTGGGACCCGCAACTTGGTGTCATTCAAGACAGTGAAATCCTGGGTCCATGACTGGAAAACCAACAGAGAAGACTTGACATACTAGTGACCATGATTCAGGATTTCCTGAACATGATTGACCTCTACAAAATGGAAAAGAAAAAAACCCTTGGTTAAATTTTGGACCATATCAAGGTGGACCCCATGAGGGACCCAGGCCTTGTGGACCCATTATTTAAACACACTTTCAGGGGGAGTCCTTCCAACAAAGTACCTAACAAGAGTATGTTGCTCAATCCATTAACGAGCATAATCAAAATAAGGCAAAGGTAAAACAACATCGGCTGAGGATTCAAAATACTTACCTTGTGAAACACTTTTGAAACAAATTTTCAGGGTCATTCGTTCGAAGGAGGAGCCATTGAGCAAAGTCGTCGAACCACCAATACCAGCAATAACTATTGGGTTAGAGCCGGTTGAAGGCATATTAAATAAAAAAAATCAAAGTAGGTCATACACAGGAAAAGGGAAAAATTCAGCGCCTAGAGCACAATATGACGCAAGAGGGGCCAGAATGACCACAAACACAAGAAAACCCTAAGAGATCTCATACGCCTCTAGTCATCAAATAGTCACATTTTGAGTCAATCCCTTTATTCAAATGTTCCAATACAATTTTTATTATCTTCATGTTTCTCTAATAAATTGATTTATCAAATTGTTGGCACCTCTCATAAGTTTTGAGTTACTCCATCAACTCTTCCTTAGTAACTTCTTTGTGGGAGACACACTTGATGTACTTGGAGGTGGATGTGCAATGGACACATCTTCTTGATCAATAGGTAAAATCTCCTTTTGAGTTGGGAGAGGTGAATGAATAGGAGAAGATGGTGTTTTCTCTTGTGGAGATGGGGGGGAAGAATTGTTGCTTGTTAAGGGCCAAGTGCATGCATTGATTGAAACTTTTCTTTAAACAATGCAATCTCTAATTGCATCTCAGCAATCCTTTGTTGTCCCTTATTATATTCAGCTACCATGTCATTATATTTGGTTTTGAATTTGTCCCTCTCCTCTAATAAGGATTCTACTGTATCCTTTATGAACTAAGCTACATTCACATTCAATGTAGCTTCCTCCACTGTTGATGTATCAAATACTCTTTTTATCACCAATCCTCCTCTCAACCCTATAGTTGGCTCTGCAACCTCTAGCTTCTTATTATTTGGGGCTAAGGACAAAATAGCCAGTGTGTCCCATTGGGCACTAAATGTTGATCCTTGCAAGGCCAATGTCACTTCTTTATGTTGGGAATAGGATGCCATTTAATTGAAATCCTAAACATATTTCATGTATCTCCTAAGTCCTTGGAAAGTGTTCCCCAACACTAGGATTAGAAAAGATTAAATTTGAATGAAATGAACATGTAAATTGACATTTGTATTTAATTACAAATGATAGGAACATGTGGTGATTCCCAAGAAGAGATCCCACAAAATAGGAGCACATGGGGCAACCACATGGAAGGTGAAATGCACCTTGAGTTAAGTTAATTGTTTGGAGAAAAAGATAACACTTCAGTAATGCATTAAAGATCCTAGAAGTTAGTGATTGATGTTTACATGCATGGAGTTCAATTTAGTTTAGTTTAGTTTAGTTTAGTTCAGTCTAGTTATGGTTCAATTATCTTCAGTTGCATGTAGTCTGTTTCAGTTGAATGCTAGTTGACTTTAGTTGACTTGGGATGCATGACTAATGACTTGAGTTGCATGAAATATAACATGTGATAAATTTAGTTAAGTGGGGATGATCAATCATGCATGATATTTGCATGAATTGGTGGCGAGATATGTTTCAGTTAACAAAGATTGTCCTGGACCCACCTTGCGTGCCCAAGTTGGCATCTTGGAGTTAACACTTTTCATGATAAGATAATTTATAAGGCTAAGTTAAGTGGGCCCATTCTTGGGCACCGACTTTGAGGAGAAGCTTACAAGATATCTTCGAATTCAACGTTGAGTTATGACTTCAGTTTGGGACACCCAAATTGATGAAGGACTTGGTTTGACATTGTTTTTCACGGAAGAACTCTACTTGCAAAGAATAGGCGCAGGTTTTGTGAGATAAGCTTTTTTCTTTGTAATACAAGGCTCATTATTGTCTATAAATTGCAGCAAGTTGAAGAGAGTTTTATCATATTTTATTACAGGTTGTGAAGAAGAATTGTTGAAGGCAAAAGAAGCATCTCAAGCAAGGATTGATAAAGAATTATTGTAATCTTGTTCTAAGGTTAAATAGTACAAGCACTATTGATTCTGGTGGTGGAGTTTTTTCTTGAAAGGGTTTCTCCACAATATATGTTGTCACTTCTATCTTCTAGTCTTATTCTTCTATAATCTTTTGTCTACTTCTACAATTGGTAAAATGAATCTAAACTGATAATCATATACAAAGAAATTGTAACAAAGAGCACTTAAATAGATCTACATTATAATAGTTTTACAAGTTTTAAAGCTACATAATTACCTCCATTTTTAACACTTTAGTGGTAAATATAGGGGCATCATGCCTTCTGACTTTATCAAAGGAAAATGTTGATGCAAGATCCCATTCTAGCAAAAATAGCACACCACTTTTTCTAACCAACTCTCTTCACTCAGCTATTGTTATGTCTTGATATTTAGCTCTCATTTCCTCACGAACTTTAGCTTCTATTACCTCCCTTGGAACCTCAGTATTTTCAATCCTTTTCATGTCTACACTTTCAACATACTCATCCTTCATGTCTCTCCAGACGTATTCCTAAAATGCTTGTGTCTTCACAAAAGCATCATCTTTCATGAAATTTTCACATGCCTCAGCTCTGACATAATCAGAATTGTTTACCCCACCTAAGTCTGCTTTACTCAATCTAATTTTAAAGCTTTGTGGCACTATCTCCCTTGTGGGAGAAGGAATACCTTGCATAATTTCATCTCCAGTAACACAAATCTCTTCATCAAATTCATTAGTTGTGTTGATGGTGTTTTCTGCACGGCAACAACTCAGATAGAAAATAGTATTCTATCTCTCTTGAAAGATAATTTTCAATAATAAATCACTGAAAATCACCCCAAGGTCTCTCGGGTGTTAGGTCATAACAATGCATAAAACAACTCAGATAAAATGTGAAATGCTGGTAATCACAATCGGACCTTACTACAAGCAAACTGTATCTTTCAATTTATCAGGTTTGACAATATGATGATCTTAGATCCTAAATCTAACCGAATAATAAAGAAACAACAAAAGATAGGGATGCAAGGAAGTGATAAGATCTAAACTACTGAGAGGACAAACAATGTAAATAACACATATCTGGAATGGACCTATCTCGAATAACCAGTTCTTATTCGACCCACAATGCAATCTTACAAGAACGGTGCAATCTTCTGAGGAATACAGATTTTCAAATCATAGACATACATCTACAATCGAACTTAAGCACATTGAATATACGGTCCAGGTTGACTTCACCAGCCTACTACAATCAGATAGTTACTGGGAGTATAGACCAGAGATAGCTACAAACATTCCAAATATGAAATCATAAACATCATTTATCCAACTGAAACTAATCTATTTCTGAATATTAAACCCTAAATCTTCAAGCAATTTAAAAGATGGAACAACAAGAACCATGCAAGATGAAATAACACAAAGGATTCCACCAGGAAAACCACAATGTCTCCAATTGTATTAATCACCAAAATCTGCAACAATTCAACTGTTCTGATACAGTATTTGCTTCAAGAAAAGACTAAGAAATTCTAACTATTGCTCTTGCTTATCTCTATTACTGCTTAGCTAACCAATGTCTAACCCTTACAATGAGGCAAGAATGCCAACTTATAACAAATTCCCCCCCAAGACATGTCGGCCCAGCCAAACATTTTTACAAAATAATAAAACCGCCAAAACAGGTCGGCCAAGGAAACGAACTAAGGCACACATTAAATGCCATCATCCAAGTCGGCTCTGACACAGTCCCCAAGGAAGTCCGGTCCAATGCATGCCCCATGGTAATAGGGAAGCACAAATCTCAAAATGAGCATTAACTGCCGCTCCCTTTATCCTTCTTCTGCCCGGATGACCCTTGGACCCTCAAGAATATTCCGCCCAACTCAGCAATAGGTGGCAATGGAAAAACCCTGAGTTGGCATTTAATAGAGTCTGTCTCTTCCTTGGACCGTTCAACAATCTTGTTCCAATCCTCCCTGTTGGCCATGTATCTATCTATCACTGCCATGTAGGTGGCTGCATCATCAAGTAGGTGGCCAGTGACAGCTTCATCAGAATCCGGGGCATAAATTTCATGCCACCACTCCTTCAATTGATCCAAGCTCAGATACTTGGGAGCTATCTTCTTCCTCCCTGTCATTACCTCAAAGAAGGCAATGCATCCATCATAAACCGCAGTAAGCTCACCATCAATTTGCTTCTTTCTTTTCAAAATTTTCTTCAAAGCCTTCTGCCTGATCTGCAGCGCTTCGAACCACTCCCACGGTTCATCCACCCGGGAGGAAGGAAGGATTCCATCTTTGGCCAATTGATCTTTGCCATGTCCTAGGATAACCTTCGATTTCTGCAGCAGGAGATCCATGTCATTCTTATCCTGGGACAGAATATACTCCAACAGCTCCTTTGCCTAGACTGCATCCTTTCCTACAGATAAAATTGTCTTGATAGCATCATCTCCTTTTGCTTGTACACCCATTAACCAGTCCGTGGCAGCCTGAGCAGAGGCCTTCAATTTCTCAATCCCGAAAATTGTCTCCTTAGGCAGAAAGCCAGGGGAAGCAGATGAAGAAGGGTGAAGTGACTGCAAAGGTTTCATAACCTCCTCCAAACACTTCCTTAACCGTTCATTCTCCTTCTTTAGCTCATGTTTAGTTCAGGTCTCCTTCTTCAGCCTATCCACAATTACGGCGCTGGATCCCTCAAACTCCTCAATATCCTGCTCCATGGAGGCCGGCCCGAGGTTAATTGTCTGGACATTATAGTCCTGGCTTGTAATATCCTCCCTCATTTTATCCGCGGCAGGGGTGGCAATGTGGACTACCCTGTTGTGCGCTTCATCCCTTTCCACCCGGGAGATGACCTTTGCAGCCTTCTTCTTCTTTCCTTTGCCAATTTTCGACAACATTTCATCCCAGTCCAAAGGGGTGTCCTCAACAATCACTTGCTTCTTCCTCGCAAGTTCCTTTTCGAGCCAGTCCGGGGCTACAGGGTCAGTCCAGATTTCTTCCACTCCAGCATTTTTTGGCTCCCCTGTCACTTTCTCTTCCTCCGCAGTTGTTGCCTTAGCATCCTCCTTCTCCAGAAGCTGCTCACCTGGATCCACTTCTTCAAGTTCTGCCTCTTGCTGCACCGGTGAGGGAGTCTTGGCAGGGATACTCTCCTCTGGCTCTGGTGATCCGCGACCTTGGTCAATCTCTGGAGAATCTTCATATTGCACCAACGGAGAAGTGTGCCCTTCTTCTGTTCCCACCTCAAGCTCAACCACCTCACTGAAAAGTGTTCCTTCCTTGAACTGTTCTGCCTCCCCGCTAGTTTCATGCTCATCCAGATTCTCCGGTTCAGGTGCGCTCGGTGGTGGAGAAACAGACTTTGGTGGCTCTTCAACTGGTAGCTTTGGGGAGGAGTCCCTCTGCTGTGCATCATCCTTGGGAGAGGGAGTCCTTGATTTTCTTGTGTAGAACTTGGTTTTCTCTCCTCCGAAACTCTCCACATTGACAATTGGAGGTTCATCCTCTGAAGCAACTTGATTTTTCCTCTTGGCGGTCCTTGTTGTTCTAGTTTTCTTAGGTGGTGGAGGAGCATCCTCCTCCCCAGCTTTCTCAATTTCCTCCTCATCAGAGGACTTGCTGATCGTCAGGGTCTTCCATCTTCTCTTTCCCTTCGGCTTCCTCTTCGTTTCAGGCTCAGCCCCCTTAGGACCTCTGACTTTTATCTTAAATGGTGAAGTTTTTGCTATTTTCCCTTTGGGGTCATCTTCTTCGGATTCTTCAGAAGTCGACATGGGGTTGAGATTTCCCATCAAGTCAAAAGTGCAAGCTACCTTTGCATTCTCCAATTCCCAGATTTTATGCTTCACCCAAGAAAGAGTGAATTTCATGACAGGGGCCATTAGGTCTTCCAATTATGTAATCTCATCTTCATTCCAGTTAATATCTCCGGTTGGCCTATCCTTCATAGCCTCATAAACGTGGTCTTGCACCAGTTTTCCGTCATCATCAAGTTGATCCGGAATCAGCTTAACATTATATTGCCTAATGGCCTCCACAGGCAACCTAGAATATCTTTTCTTCCTCACTTCAAGGTCATCTTTGAGATTGACCCAATAATCTTCTAAGTCCTCCTTATGCCTATACTCTCGGGTAGCTTTCTTCTGTGCTTCTCCTGTTATATCAAAATTCATTCTTTTCAAATGGAAGGAGAATCCATAGGCTGCCAGTTCCTCCCCTGCGGTGTGAGCTGATTGGATAGATGGGCACATCTCTCCCACACCAATCCCAAGAGGGAAGTCTCCTCCGAAGCCTGTCTTGTGCTTCTCCCTCTTCACCACTGCATCAAATTCACAGATTTGTCTTACAACTTCCAATAGCACAATACGATCAGTGGGATACCGAGGCAACCTGTAAGGGGCAACCGGGCATCCATCGATCCTAAGGTTGGTGAAGGTAGGGAACTAGATGAACCATGCTCCGTAGTTCTTGATTAGTCCTTTAGCTCCATCGGATAATCTGAGGTGCTCTGCATTCTGAAGTGTCTGGGTAATGTGAATTGTAAATGCATTATTGGCCCTCCTATAATCCTTATGCCCAAGGTGTAGTTCCAGATACACCTCATAGATTATGTCTTGTCCGATTGTTCCCTTCGGACTCAGGCCCTTGTATGGGTAGGAGATGGCCAACACATACACAACATATGAAGACATCATAAATTTCTTGGCCTCCAGGACATTTCTCAACTGTCTGTCAATCTTAGCACTTATGAGCCCTGCCCAGTGATAATTGGTCCCCTGACTAATTTTGGTGATCACATGGACCATCCAACTCTCCAATACACCTGCACCTCTTAATCCTGCCACCCTGCTTAGAAGTGTGATGGCATCATATACATCTGCCCTAAATTTTACCCTGTGCAGCTGTTTGGGCAACTTTGAATGATGGGATTTTGGCTTCTCTAGCCACAAGTTGATTATCTGTTGAGCCTTGACTGGCTCATTCTCATAGTAGGTCCTGGCGGTGTCAATATTCAAGGCACACATTGAAGGAAGATCTGGCATGCTGAAGGCTTGTGCAATAGAGGCTGGACTGAAATTTGCCAGGACTCTTCCTTCGGTGCTAACCACTCTCTGTGTATCAAAGTCGTATTGTCGGGCACACTCCAAGATTAATTCATAACACTGAACTGCCGGAGTGAACCCTGCCACATGTACCAATCCAGAGTTCATCATCCCTTGCCTCAAGGCGGACAAGTCCTTCTCTGTCGTTCTTTGCTTGAACTCCTCATATCGCCAAGCACCAATATTAGTATCTGATACTTCGGCCCACACAAAATACACTTTGCTTTCAGGAAGCTGGTTCTTCATGTCCAGTCGTAGTCGTTCTGTCTCAAAGATGGACGAAGCCCCTGCGCCACCCTTAGACTTTCCAACAGCAGGTTTGCTTGATTCAGCCTACATATCCAAAAATCGTCATTAGTATTCAATTATTGCTCATATTCCACTCCAACAAGTTAGCATAAATCATATAAATCAATCAAAATCCATTGCCAAATGCTAATCCTTCGAGATCCAGAGAAATCAAATAGTCCAGAAAAATCACGCAAACTGGGAAAATACCGTCGGGGCGGAATTTCAGAAAAATCTGACCCAAACGGATTCCTGCTGCCAACAGATCATTAGTCAAATTAATCATTAGTGCAGATGAAAAAACAAAGGATAATCATTGAATTCACTCATTGGCAACAAGAAATAAGCATCAAACAACCGTTCCATTAATCCTATCATCAAAACATTTGAAAGGACACAATCAAACAGGAAATCCAGAAAAATCCGGATGGAACGAATTTTCGCGGACGACCTAGAATATTCCGGAAATAACCCCAGTCTGCGGAATAAGTCCAAACCGGGAAAATCCGGAAACGAAGAAATTCCGCGACGACCTCGGAAACCCGAAAAATGACAAAATGCGAATCAAAACCCAAACGATCACGGGATTCTCCTCTCCTAAGCTCGAATGATCTTAGAACCGACGACAATCAACAAAATTCAAAGCACAAAGGACCCCAAAGTTCCAGAAACTTGCAAAGGACAAATTCCCACATCGAAACGATGATGCCCTAAATCGAATAATCAAATCTCCGCCATTAAAACCAGAGCAAGCTTTAGGGTCTAAAATATCGGCTAAGGATTTACCTAAAGCACTCGAATCCTCACAAGACGGGGAAGTCAACAAGATACAAGGACGAAATCGTACAAACAAAATGAAATCTTCGCTCTGGGCCCAAACGCCGAAGAAAAACCCTATCTTCGCACGATATGGCGAATTCCGCACCAAAAGAACAAGCAATCAAGCCCAGAACTCCATCTAAAGGATACACATGCAACCGAACAGACGGACAAACTCACAGGACACGAGTGATAGGGTTTCATCATACAAATAGGCCAAACCCTGACTCTATAAATGTGAAACCAAAATCAATCAAGGGCCGACCCAAATCAAATAATACCCAATGTAAAACCCTCAATCACCATGCAAGCAAAACGAAAGGGTGACGACTACATACCATGGATCAAAGCGGAAGAAACTCGAGCTTGAAAAGGTGACCTTCGCAGCCAACACGTCCAAGCAGTGAAAACACCAACACCGACACTCAAGCAATCCTCACGCAAACAAATTAAGATCGATTCCCAAAGCTCCGAACAGAAATCTCAATCACCAGAGCAATCAGCAAGGGAGCAATGAAGTTAGAATGGCGCTGAAAATGCCCTAAATCCACCCTTATACCCGTCTGAGTAAAGGTACCTCAACCATTAATGCGCGACAAGACACCTCTGACAAATCCGGAAACCCGAATCCCAAGCGGAATTTCGAAAAATCCCAGAATGCACGGAAACACGGATTCCACGGAAATGCAGTAACCGGGGAAATGAGGAAGATCAGGATTTTGGCAGAATTCGGGAAAATCCGTCAGGACCGGAAAATCCCGAAGTAAGGCAGAAACCCAGAATTGGAGAATCCTGCTAGAGACGGACAAGGAACCAGGGCCCGGGAAAATCCGCCAGAGCCAGAAAATCTCGGATCCAAGTGAAAACCCGGACTCGGCCAAAAACTCATTTTCAATCAATTCAAACCTCAAGGCAAGGTCAAAGCCAGCAAGATCAACATGTCAAGACCCTAAGATGATAAATCCAATAGAACCAAAGGTCAAAGACACCAAAAAGAGGGTCCCCACTCCAAGTGGGGCGTGTGTGCAAAAACTACACAACAAGTTGGATAATCCACAACGCCACTTGACTCAACCTTTTTCTTCTTTGATGGTGGTTCCCTTGATGGTGATAGTCCTCTTGGAGGTGAATCCAATTCAATAATCTGTGGGGTGGATGAATGTGGGGGTGAAAGTGGTGGTAGTTGTGGCTGAGGAGAAGATGCCCTTGACCCCTTTGATTGGGTAGGGGTGGAAAATGTTTGTTGTTTACTCACTCTACTATTTCTCCTTGCAAATATATGCTCCTTCTTTGGTGGCTGGTATGTTGGCCTTTCTTCTACCATAGGGGACTTCCCCTTATCATATTCCTTAGTTACAACAACTTTTCCTTTATCTTGGATCACTCTTTCTTCCTTCAATTTTGCAACTGTATCAACATCATGGAAGACTTCTTCCACTCTCAATATCTCATTCTTTATTTAAGGGAGATCCTTGAATTAAGGATCCTTCACCTGTTTTGCTTTCTCCAATTTGTTGAAAATAATCCACTTCATCTTTCTATCTTCTTGTGTCTGGAAATAAAAAATATTTCTAATAACATCCCTAGGGAAAGAGAAGTTATGAAAAAACTTTCCTCCCTTCACTTTGTCCTTTAACCAAAGCATAAAACCTTCTAGGTCATGGTTCCTATGTGCTTACCATTTCATTCCATATGGCTTGATCTTCTCAGTAAGGTTATTCCATCCACTAGTTATCATAACAAAATCTGAAAACACAGTGTAAGTTGGAAAGAAAGTTCCTTTCCTCATGTTGACCAAGTGATTATCCTCAACACTCTGAGCTGCCACATGACTTCTAGGAAGCCAAACCTTAATGGTACATCCTTAGGGAGTACATGGGGTGTCTTCTCTATACCATATACCTAGAGGATGGTACATTCTTGATAGGAAATTACATCCCCCAATTATGATTAATTTTTAAATCAAGCCTCCTCTCCTTTGGCCTAAGGAAATCATGCAACTCAGTTAGAATCCTTAACACATTCAATAGCAAAACTCTCATCAATTTAGAAGAAAAAATGTTTGATAAAACCACAAAATTGGATTTTTTCTCATGTATATCCGAGAGAGGGGTCCATGTTTGAACTGGAATATCTTCACCATTCACCTTTCTTTTCAACTCCATATCATTACCAAAGAAATCTGTACCCTTGTACAAAAACATGTGTATAAACAAGGAGTACCACCAAAACCTCACTTCTGTTTCACCATTCTTCAAAACTACTAAACCCTTGTGTATCTACTGTAACAAATAGGTAGCAAAATCATAGCAAGTGTTGAGTATTGGATGTTGTATGTTGGTAGCCATATACATGGGTGCAATTGGCATGCTTGAGAGTGGATCAAATCCCAAATTTTGACAAAGGGGATATTTTTTTTTCTAGAAATAGAGTGCAAAATATTTGATTGGAAAGGGTTATGTGTCAGATGGACCTAACATAATTTTGCTTCCTCCCTTTCTTGATGCCAAGAAGTGTGCTAGTATTGAGAACTTAAACGCTGGTCTCACCTTCTCATATTTTGCTCTCAACTTCTTTTGATCAATCTCCTCCATCTCAACGCTCCTCTGGTTCAATCTAAAAACTTTTGTGAGCTCTTCTCTAGTAACCCAAACCATGTTTTTGCCAGAGTGTGTTCTGGCCACCCTAACAGTAGGGTCATAGTTAACTTTAATAGCTTTGAGGAGGTCTATATCCAAATACATATTAGGGACAATCAATTTACCCATATCTAGCCTCCATGGGTTGCAGATGGGAATGTAAACATTTCTATTGCCAAACCAATATTAAAACAATGACCACCCTATGTATGGAAATGTGGCATCCATGATGGTACATTGGCTGTAAACTATGCCATCTTTCATATATAGACCTTGAAACATGCGCTGCCCTATGTGTTTGTCATTCATCGAGGGTTGCAATTGGTCTATTATGTCTTAGACTAGGGTCCTCTTTTTAGGCTCAAAACTAGGTGGTTGGACTCTTGGTGCCATTTTACTTAATAAGCAATTCAAACTAGGTTTTCACAGATTGCGACTAGGGATTTAGGTTTAGGTTTAAAACTTGACGCAAAAAGGTGACTAAATTCAAAAATTTATAGCAATATAAATGAACATCAACTTAAAAGAAGTTCTAGAACCCTACTCAAATTATAGAGACAACAATACCTATGAAAATTACAAGGAATCAAGTATGAGAGATAAGGTTCTTACTTACTGGTTTGTCGACACAAAAAACCCTAATTTGCGGATGCCAAGAGCTTGAATCGTGTGTGAAACAACTTTTGGATGCCTTAGAATATCTTCATGATCAAGATTGTTTTTTAAAACTAGCTTTTTATGGTGAAGTAAGCCTTCAATTTAGTAGAAAAACATCAACTTCGCCATTACTGCTCGCTTGCATGAACCAAAACAGCTCCATGATGCCAATTTAGCAACTTTAAATTATGGTCGTTGATATGGTCGTGATTTGGATTGATGTTCAACCTAAATGGAGTCAAAGAAGTTTGAAAATTTGACCTTTTGTTGGCTCAACATTCATCTACTCATATTTTTTACATGTGTGCACTCTCCTTGCTAGCTCCATGACCCCACACCACTCTACAAGTCGCAAGAGAATCCACGTGTCAATTGCCTGCTAGCTCGCTGAGGCTAACTCAATCATAGATCAAAGGTAGCGGGCTAGTGGGAAATGGCCCAGATCAACCTAGTACATGTCAATATGTACACCTTTTAATCTTCAGGCTTACGCCCAAGCTCTAAACATTATTTCATGATGGACGACTGAGATTAAAACATCTCGTTGAGCTTTTATGCACATGCTCTAAAACCTCTTTAGTAGTTCATCTTTTAATACTAATATAGTTGTGAACAATATTTTATCAAATACTTCATACTTTATAAAGTCCTTTAGATGATGCAGACGATGCCACGTGGCGCATTCCCACCAACCCTTTGAGGAATGAGATCAACCTGTGGGTCCCCTGCGAGCTACCGGGGAACGACCATGATTTAATCCTTTCAATGCATCATAACCATTGATCTCTTTATCTTTCATCGTCACAACCTTTGGAGACTGGTAGGTCACGCTAAGAGTAAGGACATATGTCACCACGCCCGCTAGCCCACTGAGTTTTTTCTGTGAATATTTTATTATCACAGGCTAGTGGGAAACCAATGAAATGTAAGTGTTGGGCCACCCAACCACGACTTAAGTGTTTTATAAGGCACGTGTGTTTAGTGATGACTTAAAATGGGTCATCGACTAGGTTCAAAAGGTAAAGACTTAGGTATTTCATGCCTAGACTTAGGAAGATACATAAAATATTTTGGCATTTTTAGACTTGCATGACTATATACATGGTTTATATATTTTAAATGGGTAGCATCATCATTCATGAAATTTTCACATGCCCCAGCTCTGACATCATCAAAATTGTTTACCCCACCTAAGTTTGCTTTACTCAATCTAAGGCTAAATTTTTGTGGCACTATCTCCCTTGTGGGAGAAGGCATACCTTGCATCATTTCATCTTCAGTAACAAAAATATCTTCATCAAATTCATTAGTTGGATAATCCACAAGGCCACTTGACTCAACCTTTTGCTTATTTGATGGTTGTTCCCTTGATGGTGATGGTTCTCTTGGAGGTGAATCCAGTTCAATAATTTGTGGTGTGGATGAATGTGGGGTTGAAAGTGGTGGTAGCTATGGCTAAGGAGAAGATGCCCTTAACCCTTCTGATTGGTTAGGGGTGGCAAATGCTTGTTGTTTACTCACTTTTCTCTTCCTTCTTGCAAATACATATGCCTTATTTGGTGTTTGGTAGGTTGGCCTTTCTTCTACCATACGAGCCTTCCACTTATCTTGTTCCTTAGTAACAACAAATTTTCCTTTATCTTGAATCACTCTTTCCTCCTTTAATTTTGCAACAATTGTATCAAAATTCTGGAAGACTACTTCCACTCTCAATATCTCATTATTTATATCATAGAGAGCCTTGAATTGAGGATACTTTACTTGTTTTTCTTTCTCCAATTTGTTGAAAATAATCCACTTCATCTTTCTATCTTCTCGTGTTTGGAAATAAAAATATTTATGCTAACATCCTCAGGGAAAGAGATGTTATGAACAAACTTTCCTCCCTTCACTGTGTCCTTTAACCAAACCATAAAACCTTCTGGGTCATGGTTCTTATGTGCTCACCATTTCATTCCATATGGCTTGAGCTTCTTAATGAGGTTCTTCCATCCACCAGTTATCATAAATTTTTTTGAAAACACAATGTAAATTGGAAAGAAAGTTCCTTTCCTCATGTTGACCAAGTGATTATCCTCAACATCTCTGAGCTACCACATGAATTATAGGAAGCCAACCCTTAATGGTACATCCCTAATGAGTACATGAGGTGTCTTCTTTATACCATATACTCAAAGGACGGTACAATCTTGATAGGGAATTACATCCCCAAATTATGATCAATTTTTAAATCAGGCCTCCTCTCCTTTGGCCTAAGGAAATCATGCAACTCATTTGGAATCTTTGGCATATTCAATACCAAAAATATTATAAATTTAGAAGCAAAAATGTTTGAGAAACCACAAAACTAGATTTCTGCCCATGTCTATCCAAGAGAGGGATCCATGTTTGAATTGGCATATCTTCACCGTTCACCTTTCTTTTCAACTCCATATCATTACCAAAGAATTTTGCACCCTTGTATAAGAACATGTGCATAAATAAGGAGTACCACCAAAACCTCACTCCTATTTCATGATTCTTCAAAGCTACAAGACCCTTGTGTATCTCCTCTGACAAATAGGCAGCAAAATCATAGGAAGCATTGAGTGTTGGATGCTATATGTTGGTAGCAATATACATGGATGCAAGTGGCATGCTTGAGGTTGGATCAAATCCCAAAATTTGGAAAATGGAATAGAATTTTTTCTAGAAAGAGAGTTCAAAATATTTGATTGGAAAGGGTTCTATGTCAAATGGACCTAACATGATTTTGCTTCCTCCCTTTCTTGATGCCAAGAAGTGTGCTACTATTGAGACCTTAAATGTTGGTCTCACCTTCTCATATTCTACTCTTAACTTATTTTGATCAATCTCCTCCATCCCATCACTCCACTAGCTCAATTTGAAAACTTTTGTGAGTTCTTCTCTAGTAACCCAACCCATGTTCTTACCAGATTGTGTTCTAACGACCCTAACAGTAAGGTCATAGTTAGCTGCAATAGCTTTGAGGAGGTCTATATCTAGATACATATTGGGGACAATCAATTTACCCATATCTAACCTCCATGGATTGGAGATGGGAATGTGAGAATTTCTATTTTGAAACCAATATTGAAACAATGACCACCCTTTATATGGCAATGTGCCATCCTTGATGGCAAATCGTCTGTCAACTATGCCATCTTTCATAACTGGACCTTGAAACATGCACTGCCCTATGCACTTGTCATTTTTCAAGGGTTGCAATTGGTCTATTAGGTCTTAGACTAGGGGCCTCTTTTTAGGCTCAGAACCAGGGGGTTGGACTCTTGGTGTCATTTTACTTAACAAGCAATTCAAACTAGGGTTTCACATACTGCAACTAGGGCTTTAAGTTTAGGGCTAAAACTTGACGTAAAAGGGTGACCAATTTAAAACAATATAAATGAACATCAAACCTTAAAAGAAGGCCTAGAGCCCTACTCAAATTATAGAGACAACAATACCTATGGAAATTGCAAGGAATTGAGTATGAGAGACTTACTGGTTTGCTAATGTTGAAAAACCCTAATTTGTAGATGCCAAGAGCTCGAATCGGACAACTTTTGGATGCCTTAGAATGTGTTTGTGATCAAGATTGTGCTTTAAAACTAGCTTTTATGGTGAATAACTCCTTTAGTTTGATAGTAAAACATCAACTCCACCACGACTGCTCACTCGCATGAACCAAAATGGGTCCATGATGCCAATTTAACAACTTTAAATTGTGGTTGTTGATCTTATCACGATCTAGATTGATGTTCGTCCCAAATGGAGTTGAAGAAGTTTGAAAATATGACCTTTGTTGACTCAACATCTATCCGCTCATATTTTTTCCATGTGTGCACTCTCCTTGTTGGCTCCATGGCCCCACTACACTCTACAAGTCATGAGAGAATCCAGGTGTCAATCGCCCTCTAGCCCACTGGGGCTAACTCTAGCATAGATCAAAGGTAGCAGGCTAGCGGGCAATGACCCAGATCAACCCAATACATCTCAATATGTACACTTTGTTGCAATGTCGCCCTTGGTCTCCTCTTCCTATGGTAGGTGTGGGTCAGTGTGGTGCTTGGACTTTGTGACATGGTTTAACCACCTCTTGTGGATCTTGGATCTTGTATAAATCTGGTGGTTGTATCAAGCATTAATAGGTTGATCTTTTGGTGCAACGACAACTACCTATGCAACAATTGGTATTAGAGTTGAGGTCATAGGTTTGAACGCCTTGCTTACACTAGGGGAGATTGTTGCAAGGTGTTTCCCTTGGTCTCCTCTTCCTATGGTAGTCATGGACCGGCATGACACTTGGGCTTCATGACATGGTTTAGCCGCCTCCTGTGGATCTTAGATCTTATATAAATCTGGTGGTTGTATCAGACATTAATAGGTTGATCTTTTGGTGCAATGATAGCTGCCTGTGCAACACACCTTTTAATCTTCAGGCTTATGCTCGAGCTATTAACATTCTTTAATGATGGATGATCAAGATTAAAACATCTCGCTAAGGTTTTATGCATGTGCTCTAAAACCTCTTTAGTAGCTCATCTTTTAATGTTACTATAGTCGTTAGCAATATTTGATCAAATACTTCATGCTTTATAAAGTCCTTCGGATGATGCAGATAATGCCACATGTTACACGCCCGCCCGCCCTATGAGGAATGAGATCGACTCGTGGGTCCCCCATAGGCTGGCAGGGAACGACCAGGATTTAATCATTTCAATGCATCATAACTATTGATCTCTTTATCTTTCATCACTGCAACCTTGGTAGACTGGTAGGTTCTGCTAAGAGGAAGGACTAATGTCACGACGCTTGTTGGCCCGCTGAGTTTTTCCATGAATATTTAATTATCACGGGCTAGCGGGCAACTAATGAAATATAAGTGGTGGGCCACCCTGACCACGAGTGAAGTGTTTTATAAGGCACATGCATTTAGTGATGGCTTAAAATGGGTCATTAGCTAGGTTCAAAAGGGAAAAAGACAAGTATTTCATGAACCTAGACTTAGGAAGATACATAAAATATTTCAATATTTTTAGAAACACATGACTATAGAGATGGCTTAAATATTTTAAACGGGTAGCGATCGGTTGAGCTAGGCTATGGGGTTGATAAGTGAATGACATCAATGACATAAGTCATTACTCAAATGACCAGGAACATGGCAGAGGAAGTCATTGAATGATTATAAATTTTCAAAAGGTTTAGCAACACATGGTTTTTCAAGGGTTTAGGGCATAGAAAAAACCCTAAGACAGGCAAAACACAACCCTAAGACATAAAACAACATCCCAGAGCCAGAGAAATAGCCAAATAAGGATTTTATATCAATAGAACATAAATAAAATTAGGGGTTCCACCAATTGTATCATAAACTCATTCTCAGACACTTATATGGTAGATTATTTGTTCGTAAGATGCTCAACCTTATTTGTCTAGACTAGCACATAGGTATATTGTAACACCAATATTGGGATACCTTGTGTAGTGGGTATAGTTTTTTGTAATGCATTGTTTAGTGTTTCAATCATCAAGTCAACATCTTAGGGAAAACCCCCCTTGGTCTTGTAGAGCCAAAAGTGAAGGATGTATTACCCACCTCAATTATTGGTCCTTAGTTTCCCAATATGAAGATAGGATTGTGGTAATATTCCAAGTTTGAAACCCCTGACACTTGGAAGGTTATCAGACCTCAGCCTGATTTGGGGACTATAGCCCAGGTCACCAACAAGGTCTAATAATAAGTAGCAACTAAAACTCTAGTTTGAGAGCCAACGGTTTGGAAATGATCTTGTAGGAGGTATTCAACAAAGTGATAGGCCACAAATTATTGATATCCTCCAAGTCACTAATTTTAGGTATGAATTTGATATTATCTTTTTTGATTAAATTTCTTAATGACCCATTTTGCATAGCTTCAAGGTACATATTATGGTCACTCCCAACAATATCCCAAAAGGATTTGTAAAATTTACAAGGGAAGCCATCAAGACCAAGAGCCTTCCCATTAGCCATAGAGAAAACTACCTCCTTAAGATTGTCTTGGGTGAAGAGTTGGTCACAAAAAATGCATTGAGCATTCGAAACGTTGCAAGGCACAACCTCAAGGGATTTTTGTAAGGAAAGAAGCCTTACAGGGATGTATTCTTAGGCAACAAAAACTTTTTCATAGTGTCAAACAAAGGCTTGGAGAACATCATGTAATTCTTGGAAGAGTTAATGACCTTCATGAAATTTCTTAATGGTATGAAAGGTGTGGTGTAATGTCCCCTTTTCAGTAGCCACATTGAGGATCGTTTAGCCTTTATTTATTCCCCAAGGCTAAACAGGAGAAATAAGGGTAATTATTAAATTAATTATTTATAAAGTTATTTCAATAAATTAAAATCAAAAGATAACTTTATATTTAATTAATTTAATAAAGTGACTAAAATAAAATATTGTATCATAAAGTCATTTTAGGAAATAAAATAATATTATTTCTAGAAGCTTCCTAAAAGTCATTGAGAAATCTTTATAAGGAGTTGTTGGCCTAGCGTTTGAGCATGCTTATGTCTTGGATTATTCTATTCATACCAGTATGGTAGAAGCTTGAATGCTTTGCTTGTCTAAGGGTTTGAAGACTCTAGGATACCAGGTTTGGTTGTGAAAGATCAACCCTAGTTGGAGATTCTAGAGGAATCCATCCAGGGTTTCTACGGGTGCTTCATTAGAGAATTTTGGTAGGTACAATAGCTGATGTATTATTTCCCTACTAAAAAAGAAGTGATTGAAGGCAATAACTGGTTTATTATTGCAATTATTGAAGGATTTTGCAGGTTTGCAACAATTGGTTTATTGTTGCATTTGAGGAAGATATTTCTACTAGTTCGATATCAACAAATTTAATGGTCTAGGACCAAATTTGTAAAGCAAAGAAGATATTCGATTGCAAGAAAAATAATTTGTAGATTTCTATTGAATATTTTCAATCAAATAAGAAGTCAATTTGTGGAGAGAATAATTGAAGATTTTGAAGGTCATTTACAATCAATTGGAGATTTTGATTTGTGGAGGAGAAGTTTGAATATTTTAAAGGAGCAAATATCAATCACTATAGCAAATCAAATTTATTCCTTAGAGGACGGTTTTATTGAATAAAGTCATGATTCTCATAGGTGCAATTCTATTGCATCTGCTGGCTCGATTTTGGTGATAGGAGACATATAAAAATTCGTTTATGCTTAGGAAGAAGTCACAGCCTATCAAGGAGATCAAGCACTACAATTTTGGGCACAAAGGAATACGATTTTAGGTGAAGTCAATCTAGTTTATTGTTGTTGGAACCATTCCAACAAGAGCTTCGAATTAGGTTTTTTTCTATCAGTTGTAGCATTGCATTGTAATGGTATTTTCACCTCTTATAGTCACTAGTCTTTCATAGATGAATTCACTATCCTATAGGGATAATACTCATGTAATCTTGCATTTATATGTTAATCATATCAACATGTTATAGCGCTGCCCATAAGACTAAGTTCATCGTTATTTTGTATTGCAAAGCGTCTCTCATAAGGGGAAAAAATGATACTACAGTTAATTGAGCTTCAAAGTAGAAAATACAAGGAGTTGAAGTTTCATGCCAATTGTTTGTAAAAATGTCCTATTGTTGTAGTTGTGCATTAGATCAATTGCATTTCATT
This sequence comes from Sequoia sempervirens, assembly GCA_007258455.2. Lineage (NCBI taxonomy): Eukaryota > Viridiplantae > Streptophyta > Pinopsida > Cupressales > Cupressaceae > Sequoia > Sequoia sempervirens. The sequence continues at coordinate 99,185 of VDFB02321501.1, forward strand.
TACAGTCATTATATGATCTTGAAAAGTTAAAAAATATACATTGCATTGCTTTCTCTCTTCGTTTTAGTTATTAGTAGATTGCAATTAGATTCATCCATATTTATGATATCATCACATGCATTGGCAACACAAAAAGAAACCACAAGCAACAGTTGAAGAGTTTACAAGCAAAGTGTTTGACAAAATTCCTGTGTTGAAAACTAAAAAAATTAAGCCCAGGCAATTGAAGAGTTTACAAGCAAAGTGTTTCGATCTATAGGGAGACTATCTAGTCCTCCATCCTTAGGCACCTTGGAGAGGTTTTCACCTTCAGATACATCCTTTATTTTTACCTTTTCACGTTCAACAGGCACCTTTTGGTTTTCACCTGAAGACCTATTATTTTTATTTTTATTGTTTTCGTTTTCACTTTTACGACTAGAGGACAGGACAACCTCACCAAAGTATTTGCATAATTGAGTTCTATGAAAAATCCAACCTTATGATCCCCACTTGGTATTCCTTCGCGAAGTCCCATGAACTCAACAATTGCTTTGTCATTCTTGAAAGTGTCAAAACTTGGTGGTTCTTGTTGATCCCAATCTATGAGTTATGGGTAGACAAGGGGTAAGCCATCATCGGTATTGTCAAGGGTCATGGTGTAGGCAGATAGGGTAAAGACAGAAGTAGAGTCATCAGGTTCCCAAGAGGCGGAATCGATGGTTTCCCAAAAGTGTTTGATCCATTCTTCTCCTTTCAAAGGGACCCTTGGATGGGAACTTGACGGGTTTTGCGAGGAACCAATTGTAAGTATTCGATTGAATGTTTCTTTAATTTAAAGGGAGGCTCATCAAGTTCTCCAAACAGTTTATCAAGGTCCATGAAAGTAGTGGATGATAGGGAATCCAATTTATACTTGTTGGAATCAACATCAAAATCCCAAGAATCCTTGTATGTCTCGATCTCATCTGAAGTATCAACGACCTCACGCGAAGATAACCCAATACCCCAAATAGTCACTTTTACTAGTACAAACCCCAACCCTTGATTCTTTAGTAATTTTGGAGGTTGTAAGGGCTCCAATATTCCTTGTTTATTTAGGCCAAGGTCACTGTGTCCATCATATCCTTGTCGTTTCATCACTAGGAACCCTTTTGGATACTGCTAAGCTAGCAATTTCTTAGTTTTAGTGTCCTCTTTTCTGTACAACCATGTAAGAATGGCTAGTTCCCCCCATTTAGTGAAAGTAGTAGGGAGATTATGGATAATGACTTTAGGCTGCATGGGAGGCAGTTTGCCATAAGACTTTGGTGATTTGGGTAATTTTCCAATGAAAAAGAGACTCTTCATGTTGCATTCTCTGCATCCTCTATCTTTAATTTGGATCTTTGTTGTGGAAGGTGTGGTGAATGAGGTGGATGATTTGACAAGGGTAGATGGGTCAATGTATTGAGATGAAGTGGTGGATGAAGTGGAAGATGAGGCCTCTCGATTGATGGGCACTTGACGTTCAACAGTTCCTTTTAGGTTTGTGCAATATTGAAAAGGATAAGGGTCGCCTAGAATAGTAATTTCAGTGCCATTGTACGAGAACTTGAGGCATTGATGGTAGGTGGATGGGATAGCCCTCATGGCATGAATCCATGGGCGGCCAAGGAGAAGATTGTAGTGTAAATCTAGATCCAAGATATGCAATATTGTGTTTTGTATTGCTAGCCCAACTCTTACAAGAAGTGAAATTACACCTTCAGATGAATGCTCAACATCATCGTTAGCTTTAATCACAATTTACTTGGTTTGGTCTATGAAATTCTCAGAGTATCCCAATGCTTTCACCAATTTTAGTGAGAAAATGTTCAGACCTGCTCCACCGTCTACTAGGACTCGTCTGATCTTGTGTTTATTAACGCATACCTTGAGGTGTAAGGCATCATTATGATCGAACTTTTGTGTGGAAAAGTCTTGCTCAAAGAAGGTGACATGGTGTGGCATAGCTAGGTATCAAATCATGGCCTTAAATTCATTGACATCTAGGTTAGCGGGTACAAATGCTTCTTGCAATGCTTTATCCAAGACAACTCTTTTTTGTGGTGATATTTGAAGGAGCTCCAAAATGGAAATCTATGTGAGAGTCTTCCCTAGCTGATATCGGAGATTATATTGGTTCTTTAGCTAGGGATTGGAAGGAGGCACTGGAATAGTTATCTTGGTTCAGTGGGTGGTAACAACACATTCTGAGCTTGGCTTGTTTATGGTAATGGTGGCAATGCGATCATCAAAGGGTCTAATGTTAAGGATAATAGTGTTGTAATCATGTTTGATGATGGCATAATTGGTGTTATTTCTATTCCTTGAACTGGATGCTTTTCCTTTGTCATGGTCTTGCAAGGGACTTTTAAATATGGTGTTATCAACATTTGTTTTGCCTTCTAAATCACCTATTGAAATGGTTTCATTTTCAATAAGGTCTTAAATGATAATCTTGAGTGTCCAACATCTAGCTATTTTGTGTCCTTTTCCACAGTGATAATCAAAGTATTCATCTTCTTTCCACCAATCGGGTTTGATCAATGAGGGTTCATAATTTTTTATGTCTGGTAGTGTGATGACATTAGATTGAAAAAGTCGTTTTGGGACTAATTCAATAGGTTAACCAAATTGGGTATATGTTCTTTTGATTCAGGGAGGACCTCTTTGTTGTTGATTGCTTTAGACTACATTTAATGTTTGGTTTTGACCTTGTGTTTGGGTGTTTGATGTATTTGATGAGGAAGGGCCTTTAAGATGAGTGGTTGGACCTTTGGTTATCACTTTAGCATCAATAACTCCATCATTTGTGACATTCTTATTTTGGGACCAATATTTGCTTTTGTCATTGTTGGGTTTTGGATTCTTCTTGTTTACCTTGACTAGTCCTTTTTTGACAAGACCTTTTTGAATAAGGAAACCCTTCTCAAGGATCTCATCAAAAGTTGTGCAACATTGGATTTGTAGACTACTCATCATTTCTTTACCAAGGTTCTCAACAAACATGGTGACCAATTATTTCTAGGGAATATGACAAGGGAACTTGCTAACCAAACCTTGGCATCTCTGGTAAAATGAGGTAAGTGATTCCCCTTCTTCTTGTTTGGTTGTGCTTAATGTCGCAAGGGTGATATCATTTTTAACGTTGAAGGAAAAGTGATTAATGAATTTATTAGCCAATTCATCCCATGTTCTAATCCCTGGAGGAAGATGTGCAAACCAGTCTAGGGTTGGCCCTATAAGGCTCCGGGGAAATAGTCTCATCAATTAGGTAGAATCATATGAGACTTCCATACATGACATGTTAAATTCTTGAATGTTTTCTATTGGATCTCTTGTCCCCTTATACTTAGGCAAAGGTGGTGTCGTGAAATGAGAGGGAAAGGGTGGCATGTACAATTTTTTATCAAATGGAAAGGGGCATAATTCCTCCATGGAATAGTTCTTCTTGTTGGTCCCAAATTGTATTTTTTCCATTTGTTGTTGGAGGGCCTATATTTGTTGCATCAAAGTATTTGCAAAAGATGGTGTTGCATTGGTTTTGTTTGCTATGATGTTGGTGTGAAGGTCATATGTCAAATTTGGATTAGGATTGGTATTTTGAGGCATGGGACCTTGGTTACCATGTTGATGTGTGTTGCTTTGGTTTGAAATAAATTTGGCATTTAGGTTTGTCCCAAAAGTCATGTTTGCATTTGGTATAATGTTTTAGAATTGAGGTGTAGACCCTTGATTTATTCCTTGGATTTGAAAGGTTGGTCCTTGATTTGCATTTTGGAAAGATGGTATAGGTCCTTGATTTGCATTTTGGAGTAATGGGATAGGTCCTTAATTAATGTTTGAGAATGTAGGTCCTTGCAATGTAGTAGCGGGCCCTTGGTTGGTGTTTTGATTTGGTACTCTTCATGAGGAAATGCGAACCTCTTTAGATTTATTTGGTGGATGTTGATTTGATGAAGGGGTGCTTTGAAATTGGAATGAAGGACCTTGGTTTGTGTTTTGAAGTGTAGGTATAGGACCTTGATTTGTATTTTGGAGTAAAGGTGTGGGACCTATTACATATTTTTTGCCTCAGCTCAAATAGAGGAGTTGGCTGATTGTTATTTAACATTAAGTGGAATTGCAGTGTCATGTTCAAATGCTGTTTCACATTATTATCATTATGCATCAAACAACAATTATGCATTTTAAAGAAGGTAGGGTTTCAGAGTGCCATTCAGATGTTGCAGATTTTAAAGAAATACAAAATTGAGTACATAAGCAAAATAGCATTTCAGATGCTTTTATTCATTTCGAAAAAGAACTCATATTTTTACAAGGCTTCATTTGATTTCACAATCAGAATGATATTACAACATTGCATTCAAATGCATTTTCTTTTCATATGAAAATCAAAATTGAAATCAAAGATCCACACAAGCCGTGGATATAACTGTGACAACGTATTTCTAACAGTACATTGCACTACTGAAGATGCAAGAAAAGAAAACACATAAGCAACAGCATAATCATCATTGCCTGATTATCGACGCTTGATGTTGAATGGTGCACCTCGTCATCTCGAGCTTCGTCGAACTGTAGGAAGAAAAGAGGTGTGTCAATGGCTCCGACTATGACGTAACTCATGTGGTGCACCTACAATAGTACAACATACTATTAGCAATGCATTGAAACAATCAAATCCTATCAAGTGTAGTATGAAAGAAGTGACCTAGAGGAGAAATAGCAATATCATGATCAACAGGTTCTATTTTTATGATAACATTGTTTGTTTCCTTGTGCAGGTATAGGTAAAGTCATGAAGCTGAACATTATTCAAAGACCAAGCATGTGGAGTAAAATGGGCTCCCACAAGGGTAGAGCTCGGCATGCTGCCCTATTCTTTAAATGGGTTGATTTTAAAAGATACTCCATCATATTCATCGAATGAAATGAAATACAGCTGAAGGAATAAAATAGAGAATCCATCAAGCAACAAAACCAACTGTGCATTCATAACGATCAGGATTCTTTCTGAAGGCTACAGGTGAACAGTGGATTTAGTTCACTTAATAAATTTAACTGAATACATTTACATCAAGAATTGTTGGATAACTTCACTTCTTGTGCTGATTGTAATCGTGTGTTATGTGAATTTCAATTCATCAATTCTCTTTCGATAGTGAACAGGCATACATATGCCTTAATGTTTTGTTATAATTTTCATCATCAAAGAGGCCAGATCTTAAGAGTGGTTTTGTACAGTGAAATATAAAAATGCATGAAGAGTACCATGTTGCTCAAGAATACAAACACAGACAGTGCATTTGAGTATTGAATGAATTTCTGGTTCCAGTTGACTGATTAAGTTAATACTACATCATGAATAAGTAATAACAAGGAGATAATTCCAAAATAATAATGGAGGAGTAGGTATTTTCTTTCCAAAATGATTATGAATTACTAGTTATACATATAAACTGGTGAGTAGAGGAGGCCTGTTCTGATGTAATGTTTCAATTCAGAAGTAAAAGGTAAAACCTCCTCTACATAATTCAAATGTAGAAGGTGAAAGTTGTTGTGTTAGAATTAAGGAAGGTTAAAAGAGACACTGCTGTTTGTACACACAATATACATGGGGAGTTATAAGTATTAGGTTAGTGATCTTCATAGATTGTCAAGGAAGGAGTAAACAGTTTGTTTCCAGAAGAAGGTTTTGAGGTGTCAGTCATGCTTGAGAACAGAAGACTAGGTACAATCCATTTTTAGCTCAATGTTTCAGCTAAAGCCCTACATAGGTGCTAAAAGAGGAAAGGCAGGAGTTCACTTTGGATCAATTGCGTTTTGAGATCTTAATTGTGACAATTTATGTCTCAAGGGAGTAGCTGGATACAGTAACGAGCATCAGTGATACAATACTTAAATATGGGGTACTGGTTATTAGAAGTTATTGCAAAGAGAGTGAACTCATTCTGGTTGGGATGGTGCCTCAAATGGGATCGTGTATCAATGATTAGTGGAGGACAACAATCAAATGTGATACACATATGTTCTATTTTTAGTGAATTACAAGTGTCAAAGTAAGTCGTCACTTGTAATAGGTCAAGCCATGAGTTAAATACAATAAATATGTAGGATTTTGATCATTTTCAGATTACTCAGTCAAGGTCTTTTTAGAACAGTAACATAAAGGTTCTGTCATATTTACAAGATGAGCAACAGAATACAGTTGGGGACTATAATGAAATGTTCAATTTCGAGCTTAATACACATATGAGATTTTAAATTCAAGACAAACCTTTTAGAATCTTGTGGACATCACAAAAAGTCATACTAACTTTCAACAGAAGTAACAAATGAACATTTTTCTGTCAAGATTCTTAGACTTTATGAGTGCATGCTTTGGCCTTGAGAATTTTCAATACTCACAATATTGTTTTATTCTGGAAGTTGAAATAAGTCATTGTTTATTTTAGCTGTAGTCCATGTGGAGATGACAAACATAGTAATGAAAGATTCAAAAATAAACATCTTTCCTTCAAATATCAAATGCCAATATGGAGTTTTCTGTTACAGCTAATGATGCAAATACACAGTTTTGTTAACTCTTACAGGTGCTTTCAGTTCAGAGGGTAAGCAAAGTGAACAACAATTACCCACATGTGGGTTTGTTTTCAAAATACAGTAAATATGGTAACCTATGATACCCATATGGGTTTTGCATAAAAACAGCAGTATATTTACAAAATAAGCAAATTTTTGTGCTGGTTCGAGCCTCAAAGTAGAAAGAATATAGCTTTCATATGATTTTCATAATAACCACAAAAGAGACAGCAAGGAAAAGCAATGAAATGCAATTTCTGTGATAAATCAAGCTCAGGAAAGAAGAAAATATAGTTC
>VDFB02321503.1:0-25377 GCA_007258455.2 Sequoia sempervirens
TTAACTGGGGGTTATAGAAGGTGGCCCTAATAGTGTAGATTGTGGCTCTGAATAGTAGATTTTCTTTTCAAAGTTGATTTTGTTGTAATGAATCAAGCCCATGAGGTTGTAGCATGTAAGCTTTGAATTTGTAATTTTATTTTTTGAAAATACTTGAAAGTGAGTCATTTTTATGTCCCGCATCTCCTGTGTTGGTATCTGTTGTTGTGATTTATGTGGATTTTGGGCAGTGTGGCCCTCATCAAATTATCAGATGCTTAAGAAAGCTACAATAAAGAATAAATATCCATTACCAAGGATTGATGATCTTTTTGATCAAACACAAGAAGCATCCATGATTTCAAAGATTGATCTACGATTAAGTTACCATCAAGTGAGAGTCAAAGATGAAGACATATTCAAAACTGCCTTTAGAACAAGATATAGGCATTATGATTTTACACTCTTACCTTTTTGACTTTCTAATGCACCTACGACATTTGTGAAACTAATGAACAATGTTTTTAGGGATTGTATGGATAGGTTTGTTTTATTATTCTTGCATGATATCCTAGTTTATTCCAAGGATGAAGAGGAACATTGCAAACATTTAGAGATAGTTCTCTAGCGGTTAAGAGAAAATAAACTATATGGAAAACTCTCTAAATGTTCTTTCTTTCAAAAGAAGGTGCAGTATTTGGGTCACATAATTTTGGCTAAGGGAATTTCAATGGATCTCATGAACATAAAAGCAGTATTAGAATGGTCATTACCTTAAAATGTACTAGAAGTTAGAAGTTTCATGGGTCTGGTTGGTTACTATCAGAAGTTTGTTGAAAACTTTTCCAAGATAGCATTTCTTATTAATTCATTGCAAAGGAAAGGAAAGAAGTTTGAGTGGACAGAAAAATGTCAAGCAGTATTCGATCTACTCAAGGAGAAGTTGACTATGACTCCAATATTGAAGGTACTAGATCCAGAGGGTGACTTCACTATCATCATGGATGCATTAGGAGAAGGAATAGGTGAAGTGTTGATGCAAGAAGGGTAGGTCATTGCACATGAATCAAGAAAGTTGAAACCATATGAGAAAAATTATGCATCACATGATTTAGAGTTAGTAGCAATAGTTCATGCATTACAATTGTGGAGACATAATTTTCTTGGAAATCCATTTGAACTAAAGATAGATCACGATGGTCTTAAGTATTTGTTTACTCAACCTAACTTGAATGCACAAAAATGTAGATGGTTGGAGTTGATATTAGATTATGACTTCAATTTCAACTACATCAAGGGAAAAGAAAACTAGGTTGCAGATTCTTTAAGTTGTAGAAGACATATCACCTCAATGGTATCCATTCAAAATGACTTCAAGGGTCAAGTATTGTAGAAATCCAAGGGTGACAAGTACTATGAGCAAGTCAAGCAAGAACTCGTGGATAATACACAAGATGCAAGGTACGAAGGATTTCATTTTGAACCTAGTGGATTGTTAAGGTATAAAGGAAGAATATATGTACCTAATTCTAAAGAGTTGATAAATTTGGTATGGAAAGAGGTATATAAAGCACCATATTCGAAACATATAGGTGTGACTAAGATGTTAGCTGATGTAAAGCCTTAATATTTTTGGAAAGGAATGAAAGGGGATGCTGCTAGATAGATTTTTAGAGTGCCAAAGGGTGAATGTTGAACATCATCACCCAGCAGGTCTTTTGTATCTACATGATATTCTTGAGAGGAAATAACAAGTCATTAGTATAGACTTTGTGCAAGGTCTTCGTATGTCAAGGAATAAGCACAATGCAATTTTGGTGGTAGTGGAAAAACTTACCAAAGTAGTGCATTTTATTCCTAGAAATTTGATGGATGGAGCTTCGGTCATAGCTCAAAAATTAGTTCAAGAGGTGTTTAGATTACATGGGATACTTGAAAATATTATTTCAGTTAGACATGCTCGTGTGACATCTAGGTTTTGGAAAACCTTGTTTTCCTCACTTGGGACTCAGTTGAATATAATTTTTTCCTATCATCCAGAGAGGGATGGGAAAATTGAAAGGGTGAATCAAGTATTAGTAGATCTTCTAAGAATGTATTTCATGAATCAACAATACAAGTGGGAAGATTACTTACCTTTATTGGATTTTGCATATAAAAATTCCTATCATTCTGTGATTAAGATGGCTCCTTTTGAAGCATTATATGGTTGAAAATATAGAAATCCTATAAGCTAGGATAAGCTTGAGGGTAGGATAATTCTTGGACCACAAATCTTGTTAGAGATGGAAGAGCAAGTCAAAATTATTAAGAAAAGGCTAGCTGAAGCCAATGATAGAGAAAAAAGCTATGCAAATTCTAAAAGAGTACCTAGAACATTTGAAGTAGGGGAAAAGGTGTTGTTGAGAGTAAAACCTCAAAATAGTTCCATAAAGTTTAGAAAGTTTTCCAAATTAGCTCTGCGATACATAGGTCCATTTGAGGTCCTAGAAGAAGTAAACCATGTTGCTTACCAAATAATGTTGCCACCAGCTCTTGTCTGAATGCATAATGTTTTTCATGTCTCATACCTAAATAAGTATATACCAAGTGATAATCGCGTCATTTATTGGAATGCTTTATAGGTGCAATACCTCAGAGTAGTAAAAATCAAACCTATTAAGGTGCTTAGAACATGTAATCTATGCTTATGTAATAGAGAGGTTCTACAGTGCAAAGTCTAGTAGGACCAATACTCAGAAGATTCTGCTACTTGGGAAGACTATGCTAAAATTGAGCAAAAGTTTCCACATGTTTTACATGCCTTTAAAAGTTCTTGAAAACAATATTGTGTTGTGTTTTATTTATGTTTCTACATAAGATCATCATGGACGATGATTCATAAGGGGGGGATATGTTACACCCCATAGTATATTTACCTAGTTAATTTTATCGAGCTAGATGAAATACTTCCATATGTGTGTGTTTTTGTATCTTTGATGGAAATAAATTTGAATGTACTTTATTTATATGAATCATTGGAAATAGAATGAATAAATGGTTTATTCAAATTGATGTTATATATGTGTCTTATTCTGACTATTGAATATATATTTCAAGTGATTATTTTGTGATCAATTGACTACCTTTGCAAATGTGACAAAGTTGGTTGTAGGTATAGGTTCACACCTCTGAAAGGGAGGGGAAGTATCACTCAAGAGAAGGATTTTGGTCTAGAAACCCTTAACAGAGTCTAAACTAAGCTTTCACACACTCACCAATAGAATAAACAATTCAATTTAGTTTTGGGTGAAGGTATGATACCTTGAATTGGTTGTTTAGGAAAGGGTTTTGTTTATTGTGAAGTCATGCTTGTAATAAGCATTTGAGTCTCTTTTTGTTTTTGAGTACTTCTTTAGAAGTATAATCGATGAGATATGTACATATGATGTATACATACATACATATACACATGTCCACGATGAACTCATGCACATGAGTAATTGTGTACATAAGCATACGTAGATAGACATATCTACACATTCCTATGGGCGAGTTACCCATATGCACAGGAACATCAAATGGATAAAATGACATGTATATATATATGATTTATATATTTGATGTATATATGTCAATCAATATTATTGCTTTGTGTTTGAAGGTAAAGTTATATATATAAATATATATATGATAGATATATACATATGTATATGTGTATATATATTGATATACATGTATGTGTTGACATAAAGGCTAATGTCCATACCAGTACATTAATATATATATATATATATACGTATATATGTATATATATAGATATATATACCTATGCAATAATAGTTTGAATATTAAATGGATATAAGTTAATACATTTGAATGAAGTATATTGATACTCATATGAGTTGATATATATATATATATGTATATATATATATGTATATATGTATGTATGTATGTATGTATGTATACGTATATATACATATATATAATAACGTGTTAAGTTATATATATGTATGTATGTATGTATGTATGTATGTATACATATATATACATATATATAATAATGTGTTAAGTTATATATATATATATATGTGTGAAATAGAATATATACTATTGTTATTGTTAATATATTTTAAATGATTCATAAGCATTGATAATATTGATGACCTTGCACATACTATGCAAACATAGTATACTGTACATTTCATTAGTGAATGGCACAACCATATAGCATGCAAAATGCAGTGCTAATAACATATGAAAAGATTTAATCTGCTTGCATATTGAATGCCATATATAATGGAAGGGTGTGGCATATATAAGACTTAGTCAACATATAATATAATGTTGTGTGCAAATGATTTAAAAGATTTGACTCTATCAAAGAGCAACAAAACACCAAAAGCATGAATAGAGGATAATGTGGTGCCAAACTATGAATTTCTTCCTTGCAATAGAAGTCTATTTTAGAAGCTCTGTACAGTGATAAAACCATGATTAAATGGGAATAATAAGTCTTGAGAATGTTGGCATGGAATAAGTCGACTTGTTTAGACAGTTACCTTCCATATCTCTGATGCATTCTTGATGTATCTTAGAGAATTGATTTTTTGTGTTTATTTGTTGAGTAATGTGTTTTAAGTTTGGCACCTTTTTTTTTCCAAGCTGATTCAAACCATACAATTGAGAAGTGTTGATCCATTCTCCATGATACCATCCTTTAGAAGCTGAATATTATGTATAAATAGAGGCATTCTATACTTCATTGGGATGCTTACTTGCATTTTGTTGTAAATGTTTTATGAGTGTTGCTTTGTTTTTCCTGAGTTTGTGAGAGAGTTATTTGCAAGATTTTTATTATGAGAACTTGTGAGGGTGTTTGGGAAAGTATAGAGGGAATTTTTTGCTAAGTTGCAAGCTATTTTGTGAAGGCTAGGATTAGGAACCAGCTCAAGAACAATTGGAGGTTTATTCTTATAGGCATGAGGAATCTTACTCTTTTATGTTTATTCATTTTGATGTGATTATATTTTTCTTAATTGATATTTGAGAAGTATTAAGCTTAGGGGAAGATTTTTTTCAACATTTGAGTGATTATCTGTTGTTATAAAATTGGAAATCTATATTGTTTGAAGTTATTGTACATAATCCATAGTAAGGAGTGATTTTTTACATAGATATATACATATAGTAGAAAGTACTCAATAGAGCACGGGGTTTTTATAGCTTATAGCTAGACTTAATTGGATAGGTTATGGATCACAAGTTAAACCTAGTAGAGGATTCATAGATTTCTAAGAATATATAGGTTGTTCCTAGGATTGTAGACTATCATATGGAGGGAATTTCCTATGCATAGAATATAATTGGTCTTAACAAATCATGTTAGAATGGTGGATGAGCGTGTGACCATTCCGAAATAGGGGTGAAGAATACTTCGCCCAAAGTGGTGTAATTCGCCACTGGTTACACTATCAGTTCATTGTGTACCTTAATCAATCATGCTAGTCTAATATTTTCATACACGTAGAACATAGATGTTTCATGTGATAAAGTTCTAGTATGTATGTTGGACTCAAGGAGCACTGAGAGGGGGGGGTGAATCAGTGTTCAGCAAATTTGACTTTTAATTCAGATCTTAAATCATTTTTAGCACATAAACAAAAATAAAGATGCAAGCACATAAACAAGATGATCAAGACACCATAACACCAATATTTTTACGTGGAAACCTTGTTATGGGAAAAACCATGGCGAAGATTAATCCACAATTTTTATTTTGTTAAAAGTATGAACAAAAGGGAATGCACTTGCATTCAAGCACACTACCTAGAGCTCACTATTCAAAATAAGGAAGGCTCACTGCCTTACAAAATGTTTGTGATTACAAAAAAAATTGAACTGAGAAGATAGCATCTACAAATTCCTAGATTGAGTTCCGGTGAAGCACATAAAACAAATTTTGAACCTTCTGTCCAACTCACACTTTTGCTCTGCTCTGCTCTGATCTCCTACACAAAAACCCCTCTGCTTCACAAGCAAAAATTCACTCAACAGATCTTCTGATATACACTCATACAACTGCTCTGAACCTTTTCACACACACACCTTTTTACTACTCCATTCATATATCAAAAATGAATTACCGATCTCATAGATATATCTGCTAGCAAAGATTTTAGTCACTTAAGTCAGCTTCAACAAAACATGAAATATTCTCCAACAGCCGGCTCAAATCACAAGTTATATTTAATGCACACCCATAAAGGCTGGCTAATACATAGTTGGGACCCAAAACAATATTCTCAAACTTGGAAACAATTAAACAACTACTCCTTATACATCTGCAACACACTATATTCATTGAGTCGGCCATAACAAGAAAATCATTCTAGAATCTCCCTACAATACGATTGCTGCAACACCAAAAACTTACCAATAAGGTAACATACATGATTAAAATTTTTACGAGATCCACAACAACAAAATGATGATTGATTGAAGCATACAGATCGACTATCTAACCGGATACCCTATTCTTCATGCTTTACGTGGTTACACATGTCTTCTACATTTTCTGTTGGTATAAGTAGATCTTGATCTACAGACTGAGATAATGACTTCAATTGCCATCAATGACATCACTAGAAGCCATGAAAAATCTCCCCAATCCATATTCCAACAATCTCCCCCTTTGGCATTGATGGCAACACTTAGTGAAAAATGACTAAGTGTCGGAACCAAAACTCAAAATTCAAAAACACAACAAAACACTACTCCCCCTTAGAATGTTAAGACATTTTTCACTGCTCTCCTCCCCCTTTGACATCAATGACAAAACTTTACGACTTACTCTCCCCTTTTTTATTTTTGCAAAAACAAAATTTTACTGCTCTCTTTCTCCTTTGCTAAATAGAAATTTGAGAAATTATAACTACTACACAAATCAGAAAATGATTTTGTACTTATCCTTTATCAGAAGAAATTTCTTCCAAGCATCTACTACAATCCCAATAATTATTATCAAACTGTTGTTTTCTGATGTCCGGTTGATGATCTGAATGAGGGACTCAAGAATTGTAATCGCTTCTTCCAACTTCTCTCCTTTCTTCAGAATCTCAATTTTCTACTCCATTCTACATTCAGTTAGATCTTTCACTCTCCAGAAAGTGTCCATAAGAGTGTTTTTGGTAGAGTGAACCTTTGCATGCTTAGTTTGCAACTCATGAATCTTTTTCTTGACAGCTCCATCCTGGTCCTGGAACATATTGTAATCCTGACCGATTTTGGTCAACTCACTCTCAATTTTCTCTAGCTTGTCCTTGTATTTACCAACCACATGTGGCCACTGAAGACAATAATTGTAGACCTTATTTGTTGAGTCAATGCATTTCCTTAACACATTCATTTTCATTTTCAGTTTGGCAAGAGATAGCCTAAACTGCTCCTTCAGATGTTAAATTACTTCTTCCTCTTTCTTGTCTAGAGGCATAGAGTCCATAGCCTCCCTGATACATTCAATCAATTCTTCTGGAAGTAAATTTTGCAAACTTTCCAATTCAATATTTGTGTGCACAAAGTATCTACCTAGAGTGTCCTCAATGAAGTCCTGTTCATATGATGGTCCATTTAACCATATGTCAGCAATCTTTTGCATTCCATCTTCCTCCTGAACAATCTACAGTATCTTTGTTTTGAATAAACCACCTTCTTCATCACTTTCTTCTGCTATCATCACATCCAGTTCAACTGATTTTAGTTCATCTCTTGGAGTGTAATCATCAAAATCTTCATCTAGTATATCCACAATTACTTGCTCTTTGCCTTTTTCTTCAGTTCTTGGAGATTTGTGCGTTGGAGGAATGTCATCGACAAACTCTAGATCCCTTTTCTACTTCTTCTCCACCTTACCGGAAGAGAGATGCCAACTATTCCAAATTTTCCCAACAATTCTCTAAAGAAATTTTCATAAACTTGCTCACAGTTTTCCAAAGTATTGAAATGCTTAAAAAAATTCTTACAAATAGGTTCATTTTCTTTCCATACCACATTGTCATTCTGAGGCAAGAAATTTAGAAAATACATCATAATGCATATAACTAGGGTACCAAACCTGAGGGCATAATCTGCATCTTTCGTCAATTGTACATTTTCCATCAATTGA
Source organism: Sequoia sempervirens (assembly GCA_007258455.2). Classification (NCBI taxonomy): domain Eukaryota; kingdom Viridiplantae; phylum Streptophyta; class Pinopsida; order Cupressales; family Cupressaceae; genus Sequoia; species Sequoia sempervirens. Next base: position 8,126 of record VDFB02321503.1, read on the forward strand.
TCCTTCATCAATCCACATAGATCAAAGTCTTCATCTTCTATTATTATTTTGTGTGAAATGTAAACTGCGCCTGCCGAGGTTGATCCTTCCCTGTTTCTAAAGAAAAATTTATATGAAATTCCATTTGTAATGTACCTTTTTATTGGATCTTTGATTGTTGAAATTAACATAGCTCTTTGATCTCTTGTCACTCCAGTTAGGGTTTCGACTTCCTTATTCTGAATCGACTTCTTTTTTAGAACATCTCCAATATTGCATAATCCTGTTAAATTTATGATCACCTCTCTTGAAATTTGATAGGCTTTGTCTAGAGTAAGGATATCATCATCCAATTTGTTCAAGACAAACTTGACCACTTATGCATTGACGAAATAGGGAAACTCATTCCAGATGTCCAAATTCTTATGTTTTGCACCTTCAAGCCACTTCAATTCACTAGCTGGAAACAAATTTCTTATATCCCTAATCTTCCTACTACTATATTCATCCGAAGTCACTGTTCCTTTGATTTGCTTCATTTTACTTTCTATACTGAACAAGGTTTTCTACCAAGCACAAAATTTTGAAATTCTATGAGCAACTAAAGTACCTGAAGAATTCACCACCGAATTTGTTGTACTCCTTAGTGATTTTGTTGCAGAGGCTCGCCTTTTGTTCTCCTACAATGCAAGGTGACAAATGAGGGTTCCAAATACCCTTTTATGACTTCACGCAGCTAACCCTTTTAGTTGCATTAAATACTTTTCCCTAGGAGTTCTGGTAACTCTATTTTCTCAGACAGCAAAAGAAAAATTTGTCTGCGGACCTTTTGCTTCACATGTTCCTGCATAAATGATCATTGATACATTTTCAAACTTTTATCACAGCTACTGGAAATTTTTTGCATTTCGGTGCCAGCTACTGACAGGGGGCCAAAGGATCTTCCTTGAAACACTCCCCTTAGACCAATGGCCTGAGCTCAATTTCTGGAGAAATTACCAAAGGGATTTCCAGAGGCAGTTTTCAGTACGAGCTTATTTCCTTCATTAGATCCACTCTTCCTTACCCACGTTTTCTTCATCTGATCTCTTATTTCTTCCATAGTCACTTTTCCCTTTCCTTTATCATTTTTTTGTGAATTTCTTTCTTGATATATCAGACCTCTTCTATCCATGTTCCAATTCCTGTAGAATCTTGCAATGTGACCAAATCTGTTGCAACTATAACACACCATATTTCTCTATCTAGACCACTCATTCCACTGATTTCCTTCTGATTTGCATTGATTAGAAACATGCCCAAATCTTCCACAAGTATAACATTTAACATTTCTTAAATTGACAGACATACTTCTGCATTCAATAAACTTGTGACCTAGCTTCTTGCAATTAAAACACTAACCGGGAAATGATAGACTGCTTGAATTTATTTTACTTCTACACTGAGAAGCCATATGACCAAATTTATTAAAATAAAAGTAGTAACCATTAAAATTCTAAGCATTGGGTTGTATTACTAGATACCTTCTTCCTTTGTTCATCTGATTTCTTTGTCTAGAATCCTTTGCATCCTTCTATCATTTATTCAGCTCATCAAGCTTACTAGAACTGATCCTAAACTTCTCCTTGTACTCATTTGCAGTAGTGAGTTCATTACTGAGAATAACTATCTGTCTTTCAAGTTCTTGTTCATTGTTTCTGGACTGTTGTAGTTCAATCTCTAGCTGAATGAATCCATTGTTTACTTTGTTGCATTCTTCGGATTTTTATTTTAAGGATTGAGCCAGATTCTCCTCATTTTTCTTTTCTTCAATCTCCTTAGTTAGCTTCATTTCCACAGATTCCATTTCAAGCTTTAGAGTAGCATTATTTCTAGCAAGTTTTTCACATTCTTCAGTTATCTCTTTTATAGTCTAATTCAGGTGAACATCTTCCAAGTTTTTATTCTCTTTTTGCTTCAACTGATCACAAAGTTCCTTCCTCTTTTCTCTTGACTCATTTATTTTATCCTTCAATGATTGAATGAATTTCTCAACATCCACAAGATTTTCTCTTAATTCCATGAATTATTCTTTAGACTGATCAAGATCATCAAGTGCCACCATAAGCTACTGTTGAAGACCAAAGTCCATTGTATTCCAAGATCTACCTCAAGCTGTTAAACTTCTATAGAGGAACTGTGCTCTGATACCAATTATTGAACTCAGGGAACACTGAGAGGGGGGTGAATCAGTGTTCAACAAATTTGACTTTCAATTCAGATCTTAAATCATTTTCAGCACATAAACAAAAATAAAGATGTAAGCATATAAACAAGATGATCAAGACACCATAAAACCAATATTTTTACATGGAAACCCTATTAGGGAAACAACCACGGTGGAGATTAATCCACAATTTATACTCTATTAAAAGTATGAACAAAAGGGAATGCACTTGCATTCAGGTACACTACCTAGAGCTCACTGCTCAAAATAAGGAAGGCTCACTACCTTAAAAAATGTTTGTGATTACAATAAAAATTGAACCGAGAAGATAGCATCTACAAATGCCTGGATTCAGTTCTGGTGAAGCACATAAAATAGATTTTGAACCTTCTATCCACCTCACACTTTTGCTCTACTCTGCTCTATTCTCCTATAGAAAAACCCCTCTGTTGTACAAGCAAAAATTCACTCAACATATCTTCTGATGTATGCTCATACAACTTCTCTGAACCTTTTCACACACACACCTTCTTACTACTCCATTCATACATCAAAAATGAATTACTGATCTCATATATATATATATATATATATATCCGCTAGCAAAGATTTTAGTCACTTAAGTCGGCTTCAATAAAACATGAAATATTCTCCAACAGTCGACTCAAATCACAAGTTATATTTAATGTGCACCCATAAAGGTCAGCTAATACATAGTTGGGACCCAAAACAATATTCTCAAACTTTGAAACAATTAAACAACTACTCCTTATACATCCACAACATGCTATTTTCATTGAGTCGGCCATAACAAGAAAATCATTCTACCAAATCTCCTAACTTGTACACCGATTGTTGCAACACCACAAAAATTACCAAGAAGGTAACATACATGCTTAACAATCTTTCCTAGAGATCCACAACACAAAATGATGATCCAGTGAAGCATACAGATCGACTATCTAACCAAATACCCTGTTCTTCATGCTTTTTGTTGGTAACACACTATCTTCTACATTTTCTACCGATATAAGTAGATCCCGATCTGCGGACCGAGATAATGACTTCAATTGCCATCAATGATAATACTATAAGCAATAAAAAAATCTCCCCAAGCCATATTCCAACAATGTAGGCCACAACACCAACTCAGATTAGGCTAGTATTATGTGGTTTCTAGACCAAAGCTCTTTGTCAAAGGGTGGGGCCATCTTACCATATGTGGTAGATGTGCAGGGGACCTCAGTTATTCCATAGATGAAAAAAATTGCTTGAGTGTTGCTTCTCCTCCCAGTCGGCAATCCAAAGATTTGAAAGGGGATTTCCTGGATCAATTGTATTTCTATTGCCAATGGAGCTCAGTTGAGATATGTATGTAAATTGTATTTATTTCTTTGAAAGACAAAAAATGTATTTGTATCTAGATTATGAAATCATTTCTTTGGAAATATTTTACTCAATTCATTGAATGAATGTGAGGGATATTTTGTTACTATCATGTGTGCATTTTATCTTGTATTGAAAGAAAAATTGTATTTCAATGTGTTTAGCCTTTAGATTAATTTCACTTGTGGTAAAACATAGGAAAATTATTGTATAGAACAAGGGGCATGTTACACATGGTACCAGAGCGACCAGGTTCAACTCTGGAACCTTTGTGCTTGCTATGTTTTCCCTTCCAATATTTATGTGAATACTGATGTTTGGTAAATTATTGTGCCAAGATGGTGCAACTCAGGTAAACTGCAAGAAATTCAGTAATTGGAAATGAGCATTACCTAAGGGCCAAGAAGGAAAAGGAAGCCCTTGTTTGTACTATAGAAGGAAATAACTATGACAACATCATCTAGCTAAGTGATACTAAGACAATCAGTCACACTTTATCGCAAATAAGCTAAGAGAAGAGAAGGATGAGAAATGAAGAAAATTTCAACTATCTACCTCCTGTCTCTCTGGAAAAGTCAGACTCACTATCACTTTCTATGGATATTCCCTCAGAATGTAGTGTCATTATAGCTATGTTGTTTAGAGATCCTCATGTTTTACCCATGGATGAGATAATTGTAATTGCCTCAAGTGGTGAGTAAGAAGGTTATGTACCTCATAATTATGTATCAAAAGATAAATTTGAGGGATACTATCCTTTTTGGGATAGATAAGAACAAATTAGAGATGAACAAAAGTCTAAAGGGTATACCCCATTAAGCTATGTATCTGAGAGTGAATCCAAAGCATAATATCCTCTTGACTACCTAAATAGTCACTCAATGTAAATAAAAAGGAAATTGAAATTCTTATGAATAAATGAAAATTTATTTCTTATCAAAACTTGTGATCAAAATGGAATTTCTTGTATGTGAATGTTTGCTCTTTTGAAAGTTGTTAATAGATTAAGTAAACCATGATAGGATCTAATATAGATGAACGTTCAGGTATAAATATTTCCAAAAAGATCGTGAGAACAAGGAAAAATCTTGGAGGAAGTCAGGAAGTTGGACAAGGTCCAGATAATTCTGAAACCAAGTTGGATAATATCTTGGCCATCATGGATAAAATTAAGGCAAGGTTAGGAAATTTTGAACAAGAAGTAAAAATGAAAGAAAAAGAAGGTCAGGAAGTTCTATTTGGTGAAGAAGAATAAATTTCTAATGAGGATGAGAGAGAAAACTTCCATGACCATAATCAATAAAATCAATGTAGGGAAGAAGAATCTCTATCCAAATCTAAAAAAAGAAAAAGAAAACGTATGGCAACTAAGTTTTCAAGGGATATGAGAAAAGTTATCACACCAAAATTTGAGGGAAGAACTAATGGAGATGAGGTTGAGGCTTGGTCAATCCAAATGGAATAATATTTTGAGATTAGAGACTATTATGAGGTTACCAAATCTATTTGTGGTGTGTTTCAGCTAGCGAGAGAAGCTTTCAACTGGTGGATGAACAAAAAGATGGAACTTGGTCTTAGTTCTCTAACCTTAACTTGGAATGAGTTTTCTAAAATATTCTAGAAAAGATGGCTACCCCAACTCTTTTATGACCAAAAGTTAACTGATTTTCAAAATTTGAAGCAAGGTGAATTGTCAGTGAACAATTACTAGAAGTTCACTCACCTTCTAAAGTACATGCCAATGTACCAGAAGGATGAACATTTTCATATTAGAAAGTTCATCATGGGGCTAAATAGCTCAATTGGTGGTGAAGTGGATGTCATGGTCCAAAAAATATGGATCTAGCATATGAAAAGGTAGTCAAGCAAGAGCAAAAGCTCAAAGCCATTTCAACCTACCGGGAAAATAGAAACTGAAAGAAGTCTGATGGGTCTCAAGTAAATCAGGTTCCAAAGAATTTTGTTGGAGCACAAGAAACTCCAAGGAAAGTAAATAAGGGATCTCATAACAAATGGAATGAACCAAGAATATATCATCGTGGAAACAACAACAATTTCAACAATACTGAAAGGAATGTCAGGCAATTTGATAATTTTGCAAAAAGGAAGGGATCTATAGAAGGATGTTATACTTGTGGAGGGGATCATTATGCTACTCAATGTCCTAACAAGTCTTCAAGATCATAGGAAAATGGAAAATCTCTTCCTCTGCAATGAACTGCATTCCAATAGAAGATCCATGTAACTATGGATAATTGACAAGCCAAGTATCAGGTTACGCTAATGGAAAATCCAGGTATTTTGTTTGGTATGCCTATATCTATACATATTGATACTGAAGAAACTAAAATTTTGTTTCACGTTAAGTAGTTAATCAAATATCTAGAAAATTTGGGTTTATGGAAAAGTCGGGTTGTGGAATATGCAAACCAGACAAGAGCAATGGTGAAGCAATGATTGTTTGAAGCTAGGGTAGAACTTCCTAGTTTCTCAACTGAAGTGAACTTGTATGTAGCATCCCTAGGATCTTAGAATGTCATTCTAGGAATGAATTGGTTATGGGAACATAAAGCCAAAGTGAATTTTCATTCCAAGGTAGTAGAGTGTCTTGATGATTTAGGAAATTGGGTCACAATGCAAGGAACACCAAGAGAGATTAAGTTGCAACATATTTTTGCTATGCAAATGCTTAGGGGAAAAAAAGAAAGGTTGCCAACTATATGCAGTTAAAATAGAAGAACTTAAGTAAGTCACTCCTCAAGATAATGTCATGGATTCTGAACCATAAGATTCTCAAGAAATTGAAGAATGAGAAATGATACAATCTAGGAAAATAGATATAAAGAAATATCCCATTTTACAAAAATTTGTGGATGTATTTCTACATGAGCTATGTAGATTACCTCCCAAGAGGGTATTCGATTTCTCTATTGACATTGTACTAGGATCTGAACCTATTTCCAAGATGCCTTATATAATGACTACTACCAAATTATTGGAACTCAAGGCATAGTTGGAGGAATCATTATCTAAGGGATTGATAAGACCTAGTGTCTCACCTTGGGGAGTGCTAGTAATCTTTGTGAAGAAGAAAGATGGAACACTACGCTTGTGTATTGATTACCGGATGCTTAAAAAAGTTATGATAAAGAATAAATATCCATTGCCAAGGATTGATGATCTTTTTTATCAAATGTGAGAAGCAACCATGTTTTTCAAAGATTGATTTACGATCGGGTTACCATCAACTGAGAATCAAAGATGAAGACACATTCAAAATTGTCTTTAGAACAAGATACATGCATTATGAGTTTACATTCTTACCTTTTGGACTTACTAATGCACCTGCGTCATTTATGAACCTAATGATCAATGTTTTTAGGGATTTTTTGGATAGGTTTGTTTTAGTATTCTTGGATGATATCCTAATTTATTCCAAGGATGAAGAGGAACATTGCAAACATTTAGAGATAGTTCTCCAATGGTTAAGAGAAAATAAACAGTATGGAAAACTATCTAAATGTACTTTCTTTCAAAAGAAGGTGCAATATTTGGGTCACGTAATTTTGACTAAGGGAAAATGTCACGCTCTAGCTCAGCATTGACCTCTACAGAGCAATATGATTTCTTATCCTTAATACATATCTTTGTAACAAATGAAATGGTCACACTACATAGCCAACAAATGTTATTGTCTTTGGAAATACCTGTTGCACTATCAATTACAGAGAAACTTAGGGGGCCACCAAGTTCAAATCTAGACAAAGAACAACTTCAATCTAAGATTCTATTATGTGTTTAGAAAAAGGTAATGTTATGTTCAAATTTATGGGTGGAAACAAGCCTTATCAATGGTGCACTTGGGAAAATAAAAGTAATAGTCTACAAGAATGTTGAGAATCTTCCTTCACTTCCATTGTTTATTGTTGGGTATGTGAGGATCATCATGGAAAAAATGGGCCCTTAAGTGGCGAAAAAATTTAGAAAAATTAGAGTTAGGCAACTTGACGTAAACATTTGAATGAGTTATCTATATTATTTCAAAAATATGTAAGAATAGAATCTGTAGAAAATTGAATGTAGTTTCTAAACTACTAGGTTTATTTTTTAAATCTATTTGTTGAAATTTTGGGGTACATATGTCAAATTTCAGGAAAAAAATAAAAGAAGTAGAGTGTCACAGTAGGCCACCCTAACCACAATAAAAATGATAATATTTTTTTTTATATGATTTTAGATATAAGTAGAGGACTCATGTCCCGTTGTGATGCATATTTTTTTGTAATTTTTTTCCAAGTAAATAATTAATTATGAATTTTTTATTACAACTTTTAAAAAATATAAAAACTCGTATGTCTAACCACCTTAACTTGGTCAAAACTTCATGAAATTATTTTTTTTAATCTTATAGTATGCAAAGCATAGAATGTGACCCATATTTCAAATTCAAAAAATGTGATACCATTTTAAAGCTATATATGATTTTCAATCATCCTATCAATCAGGACTTTAGTGGTAATTCAAATAGAAAATGAATAATAATTATTTATTAAGTTTAAAGTAAAGCATAATTTATATTAGTGGAAAGTTGAGAATCTCCTTTAAAAACCCTTTTCATTTCATCAATTTTGGGTAAAAAAAATTCACCAGCCACATACCCATCATATTGCCACTTTTTGGCCCATCATGATCCTACACATACCCTGTTATTCAATTCAACAATTACATAGGCTCTACTTGGGACCACAATAATCCAAAAAATGTCCCTATCACCCCATTAAGTCATGGTCAATGTTGTCAAATCCCACTTGAAATGGCATGGACCTTAACAATACACAAATCACAAGGCCTAACACTTGAAAAGGCAACAAATGACATCAGAAATGTGGACGGACAAGGCCTAACATTCACAACTATTTCTAGAGTGCATGAACTTGCAAGCATGCGCATCAAACCATCATTCACATTTGAATGATATGCACGTGTGCAACAAATCCCATATGTAGCTCATCGAAAGGAAAGGGAAGCACGCTTATTGGTATTATCAAATTCAAACTCCGGAATGAACACTCATACCAAAAACACTTGTAGGTTAGTTCTATTTTATCATCTATATTTTTTCAACTTCCAACTTGAAAAACCCACATTGTGTACTTAGTTACAGACTCCCTTAATTGATTAGTTACAATTTTTCTAGAGGTATGCAAATACATAAAAGCAGAAACAAAATAGGAATAAACACTCCTGCAACTCAACCATTTTACTAACACTTAATGCTTATGAATTTCATCTATGTATGGTCATCTTAATCTACTGATGGATGTAACTAAATAGCATTTGGTAAAAAAAAGTATTTCCTATTATTTCTATTCCTTTCTTGATGGGCTATGTTTATATAACAAACTGCATTCACAAGTATTCACTTTGGAATAATGTATTAAATTATTTTTGGAATTTTGCGAGTTGTATTTGGTAACAATATGTATCAAGTAACAATTTTTACCAACATGTATTCTATATATTATAGAAAATAGGTTAGTCAAATGCCATTTTTTAAGTTTTACTAAAAAGTCGGGTATTTCCATGCCTAATAGATGGAATATATAAGGACATCTATAAACTAGATCTGGGAAATTAATACGGCTTATGTGTACCATCTTTAAGAATTATATGTATCAAATCAAATCTCAAGTTGCATGGATCATATTTCAACAAGACTAATCATATCAAGCATGCATCTATCACAAACAAAAATTCATTAATAAAATTGTTGGACATGAGATTGTTGTTATTTTCTTTAAATGAGGATATATAGGATGTAAAATTGTTGTGTCCTACATGTTTCTATTGGTGTTGTACATAATATATATTGGGTTTAAAATTCTTTCTTGTTTAGATCTGTAGATAAACGGTTTATCTATGCAATGTTTTTCCTCGGACAATTGAATATGGCAACAAAATTGTAAGAAGAAGATAAATGATTTATATTCTTCTTCACAAAAAGCTAAATAATACATATATTATTATTCACTGAAATGAGACAACTTGTTGTAGATATATGCATGCCAAATATCACTCCAAATGGGTGAATGAGAAATGATTGGGCTCTTTTAAAGAACAATATCTTCTCTTTTATATGTGCACATGTGCAAATACATTTTACTTTTAAAATGGGATTACTATAACCACACCTATAAACTATGAATCTTGCTACAATGATTTGAATATGCAAGAGGTTTATGCACTTCTTTAGATGTATCAAAAAATTATTTGAATAAGATATACTCACAGAACTAGTTCTCATAATTATTTGAATAAGGGTTGTACTTTTCATTTATGTGTTTAGTCATGATTGAATTTTTTTTTAAATTCACTATACTTTCAGATTGTATTACTATTCTATTTCTTAATTGAATCACACTTTCCTTTTCTACGAATATTGAGTACTGATCATAAATTATGATATCTTAAGCTTTTAAAACTGCATTGTTGTGCTCTATCTATTAGCTTTTGGTAGAGCATGTGGATAGTATTCTAATCTTAGCTAAGAAAATTTGGGAGAAATAAATGAAGTGGTATTCTTTTCTTTTGGGAAAACACATCTGTAATATAACTACATTATTTATGAACCAATAACGTCACTTCTAAGAAGAGAACCAACATCTCCATTTTCCACCTACTTGCTACTGAGTTAACAACTTTAATAACCTCAATTTAGCCATACTTGTCATCTACCAAGTCTCTCCTAGAAGAGTCAACCTTTTTCAATTGCAAAGAAAGCTTATCTTCTTGAAAGGTTGAGTTACATAGGAAAGAAATTTGTGACAAGAAACCACAGTATCTTAAATTTTTGGAAGGCTCTTGATGATTCAAGTGTATCCTAGCAGCAATTTTTATATCAACTGTTACGGTTACCACAATAGCCCTATCCAATCCCATGACTATAGATGTATATTTCTACTGCTTGTTTTAAGATTTATGTTCCAATCAAAGACACCATCGAATTCAAAAAGAGTAGCTGAACAGATTCATGAGGGCTTAAATTTTGATACAATTTCTACTACTCATGCTACTAGAAATAGGAAGTTCAAAAGTACATTAAATTCTAGAAGTGCAAGTTGTCATTTCAATTACCCATTATTGTTAATCTATTTCTTCTAGATTACTGTTGACTTGAGCCATGGATGAGCAATTTACAAAAACAATTGAATTGTAGACAAAACAACTTGATTTTAGAGATGAACTGTCATATGTGGGATAGTGCAATCATCCATAAGATGCCCAAGTTTTTGTTTAGTTTAAATGAACAAAACCCACTAGAAAAGCATATTGTACTTAAAAAATCAATTTCTCGCTAAAAGGAAATGAGTTATAAACATTTTGCAGGCATAGTCTCCACAAGATAAAAATTGAACAAAGAAGAGATATAATTTTTCTCTACGAAAGAATTAAGCAAGCTTCAAGAAGATGAAACCCTTGCTATAATTTTCATAGGGACAAAAAACAAAGGGCAGAAAAACATGAAAAAAAGAGATTAAACATCAAAATTGAAGAAAGAAAAATAAATAAAATGACACATAGGAAATTCATAAACATAATCTATTGATTTGTGTTAAAAACCAAACAATAAGGAATAAAAACTACAATTAGATAATAAATATATAATGACATTTCAATATTGAGAAAAATTATATATCAATATACTAGAAGACAATGCATTGTTATGAGGCATTCAACAATATGATTTCACTAAGGGCAAGGGTTTTGTTGGAGGTCTCTTCCCCAGGCAAATGTTCATCCCTCACAGGAAAAGGTATGTAAAAGTTTTCCATGGAATGATATTGGCTATTTTGCATGATTCTTCCCTGTTCCTGTATCAAGTGATCAACAAATATCACTTTGAATTCAGTAAAGAGGAAATAGATCAGTTCAAGAAGAAATTCCATGCAATTTCTTCCCTTAGAACTCATTCATGCATCCAAGGTTTGCAAGTTTCAGCCATACCATGATTTTGTAGGAACAACAGACCTCTTCCTCAAGTTCTCGATATCAACATTATGGTCCATTCACAAGCAGTGGCAAGGAATCAAGTGCAAGCTATTTCGCAAGAAAAACAAGACGAAAACTTTGTGTGCTATCCTTGTAGAGAGGGGTAATAGTCTGCCTTCTGTTAATGGAGGATAGGGTAACAAGGAATGTGTATAGGGTTGATATGTAGGGTTAATATGTTGAATATGAAAATGTATGGGGTGATAAGCACTAAGTTTTTTGTATCAAACAATTAGATGTAGGGTTGTATATGTAAAGGGAAAATGTTACTACTGATGGTATATAGGTAGAAGAAGAATGCTTATAGCTATTGCATTTTGTATTTATTTTTTGACTCTCTTTGTAACACCCCTCCATTTTGGATCTTTTGATCGACAGTGCTTTCTTTGTTATGTGTTTCTATTATGTTGTGACTGATTATTTGTTTATAACATGCTTTCACATTAGCATAGTTGTTATTTGAATTAATATTGATGTATGCTCATTTATTGATTATTGATGTTTTAATTTTGTCAGTCTTGATGTGACTGTATTGGTGAAGAGAACGGTATTGCATCACCCGCTTGCGAGTGCCCTGTGATTTCCGCAATTCTCTCTTCACGGTGTGTATGATTTACTATATGTATACATGTGCGACATTTGCTTGTTTACAGGATTGCAGGTATATGACATTAGCTTCACCTGGTTTCACAGGTCTGAGCATGTCTACTACTCAACAGTAATATTGAGAGATAGTAACGGAGTTACCTAGTCATACCTTTACCCTAGTACAATGTGTCGTCAGTTTGAATTTGGTCTTAGATTTATCATTGTTGTTCTGGGTATTTTATTCTTGTGCAAATTTAATTTGGTAGATTAAATGTGTATTTAATTTTAAATATTTAATTAAATGAATTATTACTGTGAGGGATTTAAAATAAATAAATAAATAAATTTTGGTTATGTTGATTGAGTAAATTTTATTATTAAAAATAAATGGTAATTAAATAAGTAAAAATATTTAAATTGGTTGTAATTAGTAAATTGTATTATTATATTTAAATGCATGTGAATGGAAAATATCTAAATTGTTGAGGGAAAAGATATTTTAGATATTTTGTTTAAGATAACTGAGAGTTAGAAATTTGTTATCTAGTTGTTGAAAATTCATTCACAGGAGGGATTTTTTGGTGAAAAAAGAAAAGAAAGTGGTTTCACAAAAAAAGTTTGGATGTGTGTGGAAAATTGGTGAGGAAATTGTGGATCTCTCTGAGGAAATTGTTTAGAATTATTTTGCTATAGAATTCTTTGCTATGTTTTTTTTGTTGTGTCTTCTGGAAGGAGGCAATTGCATTGAAGAAAGTTTTGGCTACATTGAGAATTGAAATTATAGAGAAGAGGCAACATTCTTCTGTAACAGGTTCTTTACTGTTTTTGTGAAATTTGAAATTGAAAAGTTATTTTATTACTGTAATGCAAATTGGAAATGTTTTAGGAAATGATTTTTTAATATTGTAGAAGTTCTTGTTTCTTTCTTTTAAAAGATTGTCGTGAAAATGAAACCTCTGTAGAAAACAATTAAATCCTCTGTGTAATTTGTTTATTCGGAATAGATTTATATAGAAGGAAATTATAGTGGAATTATTGAACCTCTATTGAATTTAAATCAAAACTTAGAAACCTCTTCTTGTGAAAACATAATTTATTCTTCTATAGAAAATGATAAATTACTGTTGAAGATTTAGATCTTTGTAGGGAATGATTTTAAACAATAGAAAATACAAATAAAAGTATTTGAAGAATTAGAAAACCTCTGTAGGATTGAAAATTAAATCTTCTGAGAAAACCAAAATAATTGGAAACCTCTGGTAATTCGAAAATCAAAACAGCATAAATAGTGTGTCACTAAATTAATCATAATTCAAAATTTACGAGCTGAGTAGGGCTGAATTTTTTTATATGTTTTAGACGACTTGATTGCACACCTTCAGTAAAAATTTTAGAGAAACTCAGATCCAAAAACAAAAGTTATTAAAGTCACAACATTCAAGATTTATGATTAGGGTTGTCTGAAAATTGTTAATTTATATTTATATATTTATTTAATTGTTTAAAAATATATATTAGAAATATTGCATATAATTTTAGAGAATTTAAAATATATTTAAATGCATTTTTAAATAGGTGCATGCACATGCAAAATTTGATATTTTTAAATAAACGTTGGAAAATAATAATTAGATTATGTAATTAGAATATATATATTTATTTAAAAGAAATATTATATCGTTAATTAATGCATACAATGCACAAGTAGGTGTTTTATAATAAGATGATTTTATTAGAAGGATTAAGATTTCTATTTATATTTGTTGTGAAATTTGAGTTAACAATTAGTTTTAATTTCCTTATGATTTGTAAACAGAAGTATTTATATATTAATAAAAGCATGTAAATGCATGGGTTAATAAAATGTTAAAATAAAATGACTTAGGAGTGAAAGTTGATTTGTATTTAAATAGATATTGATTCAATTTGGATTTAGGAAATCTGAATATTAGATTATTTAAGTGCCTGAATTATTTTAAGTTGTATTATTTTCTGTTCACATTTGCGGGCAATTTGAATTGAATATTATGAGTAATTGTCAAACTCGAAGTTAAGCAGTTGGTTTAATTCGTTGTGGATTTATTAGATTTAGGAAATCCTAATGGTCATTTATTTAATTACTTGAGTGGCTTCTTATTGTTGTGTATTCTTTTGTAATTGTGTATTGGGCATTGGGGATATTTGTTGTCGAGAAAATTATAAGTCTTCCAGAGATTGTAAAATTGTGAGAGGGTTATTATATCTTTTGTTCGCCCTTTTTGAGATTTTCCTTGGGTAGTGCACGTTTTTTTTGGGTTTCAGTATTTAACATCCGTAGGGATGTGTGAATTAGTTTGAACACTCGATTACTATGAACGGGTTGTGTGATTTGATTTGAGCACCCAGTTATTACGAACGGGATGTGTTGTTCTTTGCAAAATAGTTGATATTTGTTATCATATTTTGTGCACTGTCTACCTTTGGGTTGTGGAATATGTTATTGTGTTGTCGATAGGGGAGTGGCTTTCAATGGGGGCCGGGACACAAAGGGGTCCCAGGATAACTCGTGTAAAAGTCAGTTTAATCAGTAGAAATTAAATAACCTTTATTAGGGATGGAGTAGCTTAATATTTAATCAGATAATTTAGCCTCGCTCATTGGCTCAAGGGCTAGTATGAGACTTGAGATGAGTCGGGAAGGCTTGGAATGGCAAGATCGTTATCTTGTCTTCTCGAAGATAACTGATTCCGCACTGGTGTGCATGTGGGGCCGGAATCGTGAGAGGTTACCAGGATAACCCTAGAGGGGGGCCGGCACCTAGGAAGATTTCCTTTGGATAACCAATGCAACCTTTGTGATGACACTCCTCCTATGACAACGGTCGATTTGTATTATACAGTGGATGTATTTGATTCAGTGGTTCTGGAAGCAATGTAACCTTATGTTTTGTGTCTTTTTGGTACAGTGTTATTTTGTGTTTTTTTGGTACAATGTTATTTTGTATTTACTGGTATAGTGTTGTTTTGTATTTACTGGTACAGTGTGGTCTTGTATATTACTTGTGTCTAGAGGTAATAGGTTTGTCTTGGTTACCTGTTACTATCTCCTAGCACGGGGGCTGGGCCTACGGGTACCAGATGGTTGGGTGGCGTGCATCTTACACTGTTGAGTTTCTCTTCCTGTTCGTGATGGCGGGATCTTCTTGTTCGAGGAGCTCGTGTGGTTCTCTAGAGTTGTTCTTCTCCTTCTTCATTGTAACTGTGGATCTATGTGTATAATTGTAATACCTCATTTGTATCGAGGTGAACCTTTGTGATGTAATTGTAATAGTATTTATGATCTATTCATTATTGGATTTAATGGTGTTGTATATGTGGAAATATGTTTAATACATTTCTATGTGTTAGATTTATCTTAAAATGGTTTAATGCTTTGTTGTAAGTTGTATCTTGAGTTTAATATTCATATGTTATGGTTGGTTAAATTTTATAAGTAATGGTGTTCACATGTAGACGCGTTGCGTAGCCTAGAGGATGTATGTGGCTAGAGTAGGTTACTTTACTCGTCTTGTTTTAATTTTAAAAAAAATTAGTTGTGCTTCATGATGTGCATCATCCTTTAGGTTGGAATGAGGGTTTTACACTCTTGCCTCTCATGGCTTTTGTAACTCTTTATATAAATTAATAAATTATATAGGCTTATTGCCTTTAGCCTAAAAAATAATAATAATATATATTAAACTATAATATTGACCTCCAATAAGACAAAATATACATTCATTGAAATGTATATATGCAATATTAATAAATTAGATTATAAAACAATGTATGGATATATAATATTTATGCAAGCTCAGTTTTTCTTCTTAATTAAGTGTGACCATTTGACAATTCATACCAACTTTCCTAGTGACCAACTCTGCTTCTTACCGCCTACTATGGTAGAATTTCAAATATATTACTAGACTACCTACATTTGACACAAAGTTTTCATGAAGATAATTTTTTTGGCAGCTTTCATAGATGTTGCTTGTTAATATTTCTTATCTAAAATGGGTCTCACCATAAGGTTTTCCCTCTAATATAGGTTGTTCTTAATGCACTTATCAGCTTGTACATTAAATCTTAGGGTGCAATTTCTAGTTAATATACTCTATTTTTTTCTCAAACTGACCTTTCACACCTCTTTCGTGTACCCATTGCAGATCAAGGTGTGATTGCTAGTGTATTTTCTATTTCAAATAAATAGATCCAAAGATCTTTAAATATGCATCATCTTTGGAAAGATGTGTCTCTTCCATGACACATGACTTTACATAACAAATATATTAGAATGTAAAATATAGTTTATATTTTTAAAACACTAGTTCATGGAGATGATATAAAAAAAATATACATATGCTATTGAAAATATCAACAATCCGCAGCTTGCAAAACATTTTATCAAAGGGATTTTTGGAATAGAGTATGAAACTTCATCAAAGACTAATTGAAAGTGGTTTTCTATTGAATCTCTTAGTTATATATCCCTTGATAGACAATTATATATCCCAAACAAGCAACAATTGAAACGGCTAAAGGAAGTGGTTGAGAATCAAAATTATATAGGAAGGGCACATGGTTTTTCTCCACTTAATGGTCTTCACTCAGCTAGTGAACTAATTATTACATTGGTCACTCAAAACTGGAAGACATTAGATGTCTTATTGTCATCACGCCACTATTTGTGGACAAATATTTCATGCAGTCTACCTATACTACCAAAGCACAATTTCATGAAGCATTAAAATCATTTAGTTGCAATTCATACATACAAAGTAAATGATCAGATCCAAATCATGTATTACATATTCTTATTTCATAATGTAGGAACAATTATGTGTTGTATTTTTGACATGAGATGTAAAAGGAAAGAAGTGTAGAAGCATAAATAAAATGAGGAAAATATGTCAGAGGTAGATTGTATCTATAACTAAGGTCTTGTATGAATGTATGAATGTAACGAGGGATAGATAGTAACCATTTCAATTTATATTCATTTTGCATGTCATTTATTACATAATGAT
>VDFB02321503.1:30164-96673 GCA_007258455.2 Sequoia sempervirens
AGGCATATACGATTGATTTTAAGGAACTTCTCTCCTTTCCTGCTGTCAAAGCAAGGAGGATTTATCTCTGGCCCCTACATTAACAGTTTGAAAACAACCATTCTCACTACTTGTATACAATTAGCAGTTTGAAAACAACCATTCTCACTACTTGTATACAATTAACAGTTACAAAACAACCATTCTCACTACTTGTATACAATTTTCTGTTTATACTTCATTTTCATTATATTGGATTTTCTTTCATGAAGACATTGATTTCCTAAGTTCAGAAGAATTCAAGTTTTCTACCACTGGATGGAGAGCTTCTATCAAGTTGAGCAAAACTTGCAGTTTCTATGGGAGATAATGGCCTGCTTGAGCTAAGAGATGCTTCTGTAACAGGACAGCCCTGATGTAATTTGTCTATTGGATTGCATTTCATATCAACCTATAAAAAGAGATCGATACACACGGAAGCCACTATTGTCACATTAAGGGTCTCTAAAATATTAAAAAAATTACAAGTTCATTTCTACCTCACATCCATCCCAATGACAATTCAGCGAACCTAGCACAATGTCAAAATTATGTCATTCAGGCTATTGCTTTTTCTGAAATGTTGTGTACTGAGCTTTATATTATTAAACTTGGGCCTCTGTGCTGTTGCTATCAAAGCCATCAAAATCATGGCTGGATGTGCTCTCACTATTTTCTACCATGCCAGAGTCATCCTCAAACCGTGCAACTGTTTCCAGCAGTTCTGACTGAAGAGATGGACGATTCTCCCTCAAATATTTGAATCCTTCTGACTGCACAACCTCTGGATGATAAAATCAAGATGTGCTCTTTAGTACTGTAAAATGCACTGGTATTACTCAAAACTAGGAGCTACCATGATATGTTTAGTATAAACGAAGATTTATCTCACATACCTTCCAAATTTGATGCAGCAAACTTAAGAAACTCAAATTTCAGCTGAGAAGATAGATAGCATTGATCCAGTGATAGAATTGTACAAACATTGTCTATGGATATGCTTTGAAAGATTCTTGCCTCACACAAACTCTTTAATCTATCTAGCATAAACCGATTTGCTACTGCAAGTAAACATTCAGCCATTGACCAAGACATCGAAGGGCAAGGAGGTGAAGTAGTCACTGGCGATGACCATACGTGTTCATCCATATCTGGAAGGGTATCTCTATAGATAAAATGTAACACAGCCTGCATTACATTCAACAGAACAACACATATAAAATCAGTCCAGTGAATATAGATACAATCTCTTTCAAACTAATGTAATTGGAAGAAATGGTTTCATGATCATTGGCAAAACAAAGCTTACCTTGAACACTTTTGGCTGCATGTCTCCAATGAAAATTTCTTTATTTTTCTGCTCCTGTGAGGACCCAAAAAACTGGGATTTGAAAACAGGGGAACGAGCTGCGAGCACCAATCTGTGAGCATAAAATTTCTCCCCTGCTACACTAAATATGATCTCTACAATTTCCTCATTCTCCATCAGCTCCCCAAATTGTTGACTCAGGTTTGTTTCAGGGATGTCAACATGGTGTGAGTTAGGGCTTTCAGTCACAAATGTATCATCCTTTACAAAGTCAGATGTAACCCATAGAGATCCCAAGATTGTGAAATGCACAAAAAAGTAAAAACAAGTGAGAAAAAGAGGTAAACAGATTATAGTGGGCTCCCTTGTTATACGGGGCCCCAATTCTCCAAATCATATATATCTGCTACCATGTATTACCAATAGTGTTGTGTATAGCAACAACATGAGAGTTGAATATCAGAGAGTGAAGACCACTAGAGCAAATATTTTGTACAACGGAATATGGAATACCCATCAGCCATGTAAGAAGAATTTGCTCTATGCATGTAAAACACAATAAGAATGATGAGGGAATTGATGTCCTTGCAAGTAGCTATGTGAAAGCATGCATAACAGGTCTAAATAAGTTCCCATTAAGAACTGCAAATACTAACCAATGATTGCCACAGTTTGGCATATTTGAAAGTTATAGACCAGCCTTGTTTATGTTTTTTAAATTTTGAGTATGGGCATCTATCAAAGGATAAAGGAAGGGGGATTGTGTCATGTTGTCATTGCAATTGTCATAATAGGCATGCATGTAACATGTGGAAGCACAGACAAGGCATGTGAATATTTTATAGAATGCCACATAGCAAGCTGCTCACGAGACATTAGAAATGAGTTCAATTTTAATTTAATAACATTAAATAATAAGATTTTAATTTAATATTTATCTTCAATTTTATATTAATGTTTTACGTATACATAATAAATACTTTTTTTTTTTCTTATTATGCTATTTATACTCAACTTTATATTAATGTTTTGCATGAAATTATATGTTAAAATGATTTCATTTATTTTTAAAATAAAATAAAAAAGAAAGAATATAATAAAAACTTTAAAACAAAATATGCAAAATCAATAATAATTTTCCTTTTAATAAATACAGGAGAGAAGCAAAGGATTGACATGAAGATGAGAAGAATATGATTGAGCACTTGCAAACAAAATTAAAGTATTAACAGGTATGCAATTTATTTCTTCACCAATTTTATATCTTTATGTGGTAGGTGTCATTACATTACAGTGTTCCTCCACCATGTTTGAATGGTGTCCAGAATTAATGACTATATTTTGTGCATTTGTAATCAATTTTTTAGTGTGTTCTCACTTTATCCTTACTCTTATCTCTCCATTTCTTTGCATGGCTAAATGTCTTGATATTTATTGATTTTTATATTTATCATTTACATCAATGTAATCAAATAATATCCATTCATAGAGTGATGTTTTATTGATTGAAAGAGAAAATTTATTGACTACAATTTTAGAAGACATATGTTGTGACACTTACTATTGTATATGACATGGTATTCTAAAATAATCTCTTTTCATTAAGCTTATGCGTTGATTAATCTATTGCTAAGACTACACTTTAGAAATAAAAGAAGACATAGGTCTTAGGATTGACAAAATCTTCAATGTTATATAATTTATTTATTTTAATGTTTTGTCACGTAGGATTTCCATCAAACTCTGACATAGAAGATATCAACTCATCTGCTATTATAAAGTCCTTCATGTTTCTATCAAGCACATAGAATCATTTGTTGGTGTGAAAACATGTGATTTCAGTGTTGTTGGAGTTCATCAATTTTTGATTGTTGATTCCCTATTGGATTTCTCATTTGTGTGTAAACCAATTTTTGGCCTAGCACTTGGCTCAAAATTTGAGTATTATTGCTTGGCTTGATATATTTGCTTGGACCCTAATAATCAGAAAGAAAATTGAATGTTGATTTTAAAATTGACTGCCAAGATTTTTGTATAAAATAAATAAATACCCAAAATTACGACATTGGAAGCTACTCATGAGACATTAGAAATCATTTTAATTTTTATGCCACCTAATTTTTCGTAGGATGATAATTTCATTGATTTTTACAAGTCAAAAAATGGAATGTTCACAAGCAAAAATGGCCAATACAAAATAGATAGCAACTATTTAGAAGGAAGGAAAATCAAAGTAATAGTTGAACATTAGAAAATAAGGATTTAATTTAAGTGCACAGTTTTCAAGACACAAAAGGACATAATTATCTACTAAAGATGGGTTAAGAATTCTTTAGCATCTATTCCACAATCTTTGTTGCCCATTGACTACATAGTTTCAAGCATTTTGTTTTCATTTTTAAATGGTACAAGAAAATCATACAAAAAGTTATCAATATGTTTATGATAATCATGTTCCACTACGACATCATCATGTTCAATATTATGTTATCAGTGTTATGTTGCTTGTACCATCCTTCATGATGAGAAATCAAAATTAGTATAACTTCAATATTTTAAGAGTAAATGACACCTTGATATTTCTCCTTCTAAGTCTATATAGCTTCCAATAGTGCAAAAAACTATTTTATTTTGAACATGGTATTAGCTTGAGATTCCATTCATTTGGTGTTGTGATTGGACAAAATGCACATCTCACTTTGTACTTTCTTTCATCGTATTGTTTTTCCCTCTTTCTTTTTGTTTTTATGTCTTTCTCCATCTAACTTTCTATTTTTTCATCTCTTTTTTCTTTGATTTCTTTAGTGTTTTAAAATTTTCTCTCATTTTTTAAATTTCTTTTTTTCTTGGTTCAATTGTCTATTTCTTTCCTTTTTCTTTTCTATTCTTTCACTCTCAATACTTTTTTAATTTCCTTATATTTTTATTTCATAATTGTTCATTTTTTCCTATTTGTTGTCAAGCTTACTTTGTGTTTATTATACTCTTTTTATATCTATTTATCTCATTTGTTGTCTATGTACCTCTCTTTCTCTTTATCACTTTTTTAATATTACCTCTCTATCCTTTATTTACCTTTGTATTTTTCTTTCTTACTTTTTTCCTTTTTTTTTATGTTAAATTATTTTCTTCTTTTATTATTTTTTTTTTCTCTATCAAATTCTTCATTTATTTTCTCTCTTTTTCTCTCTATCTTTCTCTTTTTCCATATTCATCTAGTTCTAGTTTACTTTCCTTCTTTATATTGTTCTTTTTGTTTTATTTTTTTATCATTATTTTCAAGCTTACCTCTCTTTCATCTTTCTCTCCCTTTTTTCTTTTCTCTTGTCATTTTTTTTCTATTAAATACTCTCTCTCTCTCTCTCTCTCCTGCTTTGTCCCACTTCTACTCTTTACCCCTCATTTTACTTTTTATTTTCATTCTTCTCTTTGTAGCTTTTAGATAAAGCTTTCAATGTAATGTCATTTCTTTATTTCTTTATCTATCATTATTTAATCCATGTTTTTTGCCACTTCTTTGTTTCTTTTCTCCGATTTTCAATTACTTTTGTATTGTATCTATTTTTTCATTCTATTAATTTATTTTTCTATCTTGATTTTTAATTTTGTTTCTATTTTCCCTATGTTACTATTTTCATTTATATATATTATATCTCATTTGTTTCTCTTTTAATTATTTTCCCTATTTTCTATTTGTCTCTTATTTTGTGTCTCTTTCTTACCCTACCAATGCACATCTCACTTTATTTCTTATTACTTTTATTTATGTTTTATATTTTCTATTTGTCTCTTATTTTGTGTCTCTTTCTTACCCTACCAATGCACATCTCACTTTATTTCTTATTACTTTTATTTATGTTTTATTTCAATCTATATTTTTCTCGATTTACTTATATTTTTGTCTCTCTTTTTTTCTCTTTAAAATTGTCTTTCTTTTGACCACCTTTTCATTTCTCTTCAACTTCTTTTTCAATTACCTTCATCATGTAATTCTTCATCTTTACATGATTGTTTCTCTCTCTCTCTCCCATTTGACATTCAATGTTTCTTTTATTCAATGTTTCTTTTATTGTTTCTCTCACTTAGTACTTTCATTCATCCTATTGCTTTTCTATTTTATTAACTATTTTTTATCTATTAATTTTTTATTTGTTCTCACTTTCATTCACTAATTCTTTCCTTTTTTTCTCCTCTCTCTCTTTCTTTCTGTCATGCTTGTTTTATTCTTTCTCCCTTCTTTCTTTTTATGTCTACTTTTTATTATTATTATTTCTATAAATTTATCTCATTCCTTATCTATATACCATCCATAGGGGACTAGTCTCGCCCCAACATGACACCTCTTCTTGACCCCAACTTGGAAAAATGTAAGAGTAAGGTAAGGTAGGTTGGGTGTTGGGTTAGGTTGTAGGGATACCCCTAATTCAATAAAAATTGAAAAAAGAGAAGTCCATACTTTTTTATCTAGATCTATTTCTTTATTATCTTTCCTTGTATCTAATTTATCAAGCCCATTCCTTCCCAAAGCCCACACGAATAGTGGAGGAGGCCAATATGGTATGTTCCTCATGGTCTCGGAAGTTTTGACTCCCTTTGAGGTCCTGGTTTACCCACTGCATCGCGGGTTTGTGGGCTACTGGCCTTATTGCCATCCCTAAGTGACTAGTCTCCGCTTCCATCGAGCACCCCTTCACCTAATCCTGGCACCCTACACCGCTGTAGTGCGAGCAGTATCGAGTCATAGGGATATTCCCGAGTCATCAAAAACAGGTGCCGAATTCCTTTTATCATTTTTGAGGGCAGCTTTTCCAGATTGAATATTTTGATTAATTTGAGAATCCACTACAAAAACCCATAACGTGATGCCTTGGGTATACGCCATTTGGATACACCAAACAACTACTTTGTACAAGTAACATAATATCATTTTTCAGCCCTCTTTGATCAAAGGTTCCCTGGCAAGAATTTATCCCTGGACTCAACTCACCTATTTTTGACCCCAACTTGGCAAAATGTAAGACCAAGATAAGGTAGGTTAAGTGTTGGGTTGCGTCGCAGTGATACCCTTGAGTTAGCAAAAAAAAATTTAGAAAACCATGGTTTCACCAATCAAAATTATTTTTTTATTTTCTCTCCTCATATGTCTTTCAATATTTTATTTATTGATTGATACACCAACAATCCATTTGTATTAAATAACATAACATCCTTCTCCTTTGCCCTTTGGATCAAAGATGTCTTAGAAGAATTTATATCCCTATGACCCAGCTCACCCTTTTCCAACCCCAACTTGGTAGAATGTAGTACCAAGGTAAGGCGGGTTAAGTGTTGGATTGCATCATGATGATACTTTTGAGTCAACCAAAAAAATAAAATAGAAACCATGGATTCATTAATCAAAATCATTTCTTTATTTTCTCTCCACATATGTTTTTCAATTTGTTATTTGTTGATTGATACACCAACAATCCATTCATCTTAAATAACATAACATCCTTCTCCTCTGCCCTTTGGATCAAAGATTCCTTAGAAGAATTTATATCCCTGTGACCCGGCTCATCCCTTTCTAACCCCAACTTGGCAGAATGTAAGACAAAGGTAAGGCGGGTTAAGCATTGGGTTGTGTCGCAGGGATACCCTTGAGTCAACAAAAAAAAAAGATCTAGAAACCATGACTTCACCAATAAAAAGTATTTCTTTATTTTCTCTCCCCATATTTCTTTCTATCTTTTATTTGTTGATTGAGACATTAAAAATCCATTTGTATCAAGTAACATAACATCCTTCTCCTCTACCCTTCTGATCAAAAGTGCCTTAGAAGAATTTATATCTCTATGACCCAGCTCACCCCTTTCCGACCCCAACTTGGCAGAATGTAAGACCAAGGTAAGGCGGGTTAAGTGTTGGGTTGCATCAAGGGATACTCTTGAGTCAACCAAAAAAAATCTAGAAACCATGGCTTCACCAATCAAAATTATTTCTTTATTTTTTGTCCCCATATGTCTATGTTTTATTTGTTGATTGATACACTAATAATCTATTTGTTGATTGATACACCAATAATCCATTCGTATTAAGTAACATAACATCCTTCTCTTTTACCCTTTGGATAAAAGATGTCTTCGAAGAATTTATATCCATGTGATACAGTTCACCTCTTTTCGACCCCAACTTGGCAGAATGTAAGACCAAGGTAAGGCAGGTCAAGCGTTGGGCTGTGTCACGGGGATACCCCTGAGTCAACCAAAAAAAATAAAAGATCTAAAAACCATGGCTTCACTAATCAAAATTATTTCTTTATTTTCTCTCTCACATGTGTCTTTCTATCTTTTATTTTTTGATTGATAAACCAACAAACCATTCATATTAAGTAACATAACATCCTTCTCCTTTATCCTTTCGATCAAAGGTGTCTTAGAAGAATTTATATCCATGTGACCCAACTCACCCCTTTTCGTCCCCAACTTGGCAGAATGTAAGACCAAGGTAAGGCGGGTTAAGCTTTGGGTTGCATCACAGGGATACTCTTGAGTCAACCAAAAAAATGATTTAAAAATCATGGCTTCACTAATCAAAATTATTTCTTTATTTTCTCTCTTCATTTGTCTTTAGAATCTTTTATTTGTTGATTGATACACCAACAATCCATTCGTATTAAGTAAGATAACATCCTTCTCCTCTACCTTTTGGATCAAAGGTACCTTTTTAGAAGAATGTATAGCCAGCGGACTCCAACTTCAATTTCCGAATTTTAACTCGCGTATCGTAAGACTGCTGTATGCTTATCATTGCATCATTAAGTGATTCCATGAGTCATCAGGAAAGAAAGATTTAGGAAACCAAGTGGTTCTACCCAATCAAAATTATTTCTTTTATTTCTCCCCATGTCTTCTCATCTTTTTATTTATTATTTAAGCCTTTTTTCCTATCCTCTGATTATCCTCTTTTATCTATCTATCTTCCCTTTTGCCCATTTTATATTTTTCCCTGGGAATTTTCTTTTATTATCTTTTGTTTGCTTGTCTCTCACTCTCTATTTGTTTTATTCTTTCCATCTATTTTTTGTTTTTCTCTTGTTTCATTTTTTTGTCATTTTTTCCCCTTTTTATCTTTGTATGTAGATTTGTCATTCTCTATGATCGTTTATCTATTTCTTTCTTATTTGGCATTCAATGTTTCTTTTATTTTTTCTCATTTCTTTATTTTTTTCTTTATCTTTATGATTGTTAATATTTTTACCCCATTTTTGTTTTCTATTTATTATTATTTTCAATTCTTTTTTTTATGTCATTTTCTCAATTTCTTTTTGTTTTTGTTTATTTTTATTTCACTTTTCCACTCTTTCCTTTTTATTCTTCTTTTATTTTTTATGATTTATTGTTTCTCTCACTTAATAGTTTCATTCATCCTATTGCTTTTCCCTTTCACTATATATTCTTTATTTATTGATTTTTTATTTATTCTCTCACTTTTATTTACTCATTCTTTCTTTCTTTCTTCTATCTTATACAATTTGTTTTATTTTCTCTTTTTTTGTCTTTTTCTTTTTTATAATCTATCATTTATTTTATAGTTTTCTCATTTTGACACATTAACACTCTCTCAATATTTATCACTTTGATTTCTTACATTTCCTTTTTGTGTCTCTCTTTATTTGTATTTATTCTTTGCATATTTATTTTAAAGATTCTTTATTTCTTCACCAATATTTCTTTTTTTTTGTTTCCCTCTTTTTTTGTCATTTTCTTGGATACTTTTTGTAATCTTTATTTGTATGTTTGGAATTCTCTCTATCTCTTTATCTCTCTCTCTCTCTCCACTTTATTTATGTCTTTTACACATTTCTAAATTTGTTTATTATTTATTCAAATTGTTTACGTGAGTATATCTTTGTAGTCTATCTATCTTCATTCTCTCTCTATCTCTCTATGTTTTTGGTCATTCATTATTTATTTATTCATTTCCATGTTATTTTTTCTTTCTTTTTTAATTTTTTGAACTTTAATGATTCCTTTTTGATATTTTTATCATTTTTGTCTACTTTTTGTCTACTTTTTGTCTTTTGACTTTCTTTCACAACCTTTTTTTTGTTGTCCCTCCATGTTCCTACCTCTTTATCTTTATTTATTTCTTTTATTTTTATTTTCTACTCTTTATCTTTTACTTCTTAGATCTTGTAACCTATTTATCTTTTGTTGTAGAAAATATATTGAGCATAAAATTACATAAAAGTAGGTTGAAATTTGTCTCCAATACTCTACCATTTGATTCACTTCTTTTAAGTTGTCAATTTTATTGTCTAAAATTAAAATTTCATCTTCATACAAAGTAGATCGTGTGATGTAAGCTCAACTAATAATGCTCAAAAAACTATATACTTAGTTTGATGGATCTTAATTTTAGACGAATTTACAATTTACATCCTCATTCCTTCTTATATCTTTATAACTTCAAAGATAACTTTATTACTCCATATTTACCAATATAAAAAATGTTAAACCAAAATCTTTTTTCATATACATTTTTTGCAAATAAAACACCTCTTTATAATATGTGTGTGTGTGTGTGTGTGAGAGAGAGAGAGAGAGAACTTGAATTCCCTATCAATTATTTTGTATAATACCCCATTTTACTTTATATTCTATTAAACGGACTCCAAAAAAATCCCATGGAAATAATTTGTGACTTATACAATCCACATTTAGAAGACACACAATTCTTATACAATCACAATCATGGTATAGAAATAACAAACCTTCGAACCAACCAATTTGCACATTTTAGAGCCATATTTTTACCAATCAACTAATTATTCTATGCACATATTTTTAAATATAAATAATCAGCTTTCCCAAACATAATTATACACCAAAGGAAACAAAAAATATGTATTGCACCTGATTTAGGAAAAAATAATAAAGAATATTGTACACCCCCACATCCATGAAATCTACATACTGTAGCTATGCAACACATGCTCTCTAACACTTTTTCATTTTGTGTAACAATTCAAAGGTGTTTCTTGGAATTAAATCTATAGGATTACAAGTTGTATTTGTGGTTGGGTTCACAAAAAATGTTCAGTAATAGGCATATGAGAAAAACAAACTACAACATAACAAATTTCTAATTATACTTCTCTTTCAAGCCGATACACTTCACATATGATACAAGTAATTATAATTTAATCACAAATAAACCAAACTACCAATTCCAACAATGATGCAAAGCAGGGAGGCAAGCATCCAACAATCACAACTTGATCAGATTCAAACACTCTTTCAACCATCAAACCCTCATCTTGGTGTTCAACTCACCGTTCACTTGCAATTCCTTGTAGCAATACAACTAGAGAAAAACAAGCATATCTTTCAAAAGACTCCTCTAACCCACAAAAGGTTTTATATTTTAGATACCCTTTATGGTATATCTTAACATATCTCAAAAGGTGAATAGGTTGTTTCAAACCAATACCCTCAACTAGATGTTGCTACACTGCCCCAATACCCTAAATAAGTCACTTTTCCAAAGCAGCCACCATGTAATCCTTTCTCTAACCACAAAACTTCATCCCTTGACCTTGACTAGACTTCAAACACATTGAATCAACCACTTTTAGCTAGAGAAATTTCTACCAAGACATCAAACCACTAAACCCTTGCCTTAGGCCAATTTCATGCATGGAACATAAGGGTTTATTGAAAATCATTACCCTAGGCCCTATCTCACCTTACCACTACCTCAAACACCTCAAAATATGTCTACATATGCTTAATAAAACATCTCCAACCTTAATCAATGTAATTTCATCAAACTACAGCTTCTAGCCATCCATTTTGAACCCAAAACTCATGAAAACCAATTAGGGCAGCAATCAAAACCCATCCAAACGCCTTCCCTGCTCCTAAAATCCATTCTAACACCTAACTCTATCCTATTGCACCCATTATGGACCAAATATTAAACTAATCTATAGGTGGAATGGGTGATTAACTCATTTTATTCACCTTCAAACCCTCAAATAGGGTTATACAAACCCACCTACAATAAAATGATTGTAAAAACCTTAAATCTCAATGAATTTCAATCAAACAAAAACCAAAAAAATGCTACTTCAATCCTCCATCAAATGCAATAGCTTTTAAACAAATATTACACAATATGGACCCATATAGATTCTAGGAGCAACAAATTATCAGAAAATGCACACAAATTTCAATGAAAATCAAGGAATTTTATTGTTTCAATCTTCACATAGACCTCTCCAACCATTTTTCGAGCCTTCTTCAGGAATATTTAAACTTTTCACACCCAGAACTGACTAACTCAACCGATCCAACTAACATTTGAACCTCTTGACCATTGGTATTCTCTATTTTGCATTTTTTTGCAATTTTGCATTTTGAACATGACAACATTTGGAAATATTGACAATCTTAACACTAATCGATCCCTAGAATACTTGAAACATTAGAAATGGTCTATTCTGACCTTATTACATGAGCTTGGGCTAAAACACAGCAAAACTTGACATAAGACCCTATTTACATCAATGAACTAACATGGTGCCCCTGCACCATACACCCACCCTGAAAAAGTTCTCAAGTTCCTTTGAGGACTGTACTTCATCAAAAACATGTTGCCTCTTACCATTCAACAATCTCCAAGTTGAATCTCCACTTGGTGACCCCTTCCAATGAGTTAGGAACTGAAAACATGCACTACCTTTCACCTTTGACTGGCTCCTTCCTTGAAATTATTGCTTCACTCTTGATGTATGATCCTTTATTTGTGCTTCCTTTGGAAATACTATTAAAATGACTTTCACATTTGCTACCTCACCTCCTTGTACCTTGTAAAACTCTACCTTCTTCTTTACCTTTGAATCATACTTGAACTTACTCTTTTGTCCTTGCCAAACACCTTGAATCATTCCATCTTTTGCTTTCATCTTAGTCCTCAAGTTCTCTGCCCCAAATATCATTGTCTTATCAGACTTATAAACCACTATTTTGATAGAATTAGACTGTCTTCTAACCTCTCTTGAAACCAAAGGAAAAATCATTGTCCCTATCATGATCTTATCATGCTTTTCTAAGCAATTTTACATGTCCATAATCAATTCATCCTTGACCTTCTTTTGACCTATTTTTGTCACCAACTTCTCATCATCTTTTCTTCCCTCCAATACCGAATCACTCTTCAAACCCATTGTCCTAGCAACTTCAACTTTTGCAATGGTTGCAAACTCCATACTCTTTCCTTCCTCTATCTTGATATACTCCTTATTGCCTAACATGATCACTTTTGTTGCCTTGGTCTACTCCTTAACATCTTCTTGCAATGGAGTCAATGTAAATGTATTTCCATCCTTCTCAATTTGATATGTATTGTTTCTCCCATCATAAATGGCATGTCTATCAAACTGCCATGGTCTTCCAAGCAACAAATGACAATAATCCATGGGCAACACATCACAAAGAATCTTATCCTTATATCCACCAATATTAAATTCAACTAAAGCTTGTTCATTCACCAAAATAGACTGATCATCACTCACCCAAGATACTTTATAAGGTGTTTCATGAGGAATTTTCTCTAACTTCAATTTATCAACCATTTCATTAGACACCATATTATCAATGCTCCCTAAATCTATGACTACTTTGCATACCTTTCCTTTGCACTTGTAGGTGGTCTTGAATAATTTCCTCCTTTGTGTAGATTCCTTCTCCTTGGATGCTTTCAGTAGTGTTCTTCTCACCATCAATGATTCCCCAACTTCTGGAGCATTAAGTTGATTAGAATAATGAACGCTCCCACAATCATCCTCTTGCACCAACTGAACTCTTTTATCACCACCACTTGATGTAGAACCTTGTTTATCTGGACACTTCCATGCTTGATGCCCAAACTGATTGCAATGATAAGATCTACCTGAAAATGAACTTGAACTTCCACCTCCACCAAATCTTCCTCTGAAACCTATAAAACCACCTCTCTAATCAGCAACTTGCTCTTTATTTTTGCTTGTATCTTTGTGTTCTTCATAAGTCTGCCTTGTACCTCTTCCTCTATTGGTGTTGCCTATGCCTCTTCCTTGTCTTTCTTGCCTTCTTTTTAGTTTCTCTTCTACCCTAGAATCCAACTAGAAGCATTCCTCAACTGTCCTTGGAGTAGCCAAACTCAACTCATCTTGGATTTGAAATCTTAACCCATACATGTACCTTGCAATATTTTCATTTTCATCCTTAATACAACCAAACCTAATGATCAACTTGTGAAACTCTTCAGTATATATCATGACATATTTATCCTTCTGCTTTAAACTTTGAAACTTCTTAAATGTTTGAATTGCATGATCACTTGGAAAAAATTGACTCTTGATCTTTGACACCATCCTATCCCATGAACTAATCTTTACTTTCCCCTTGTTCAATATTTCCTCTTGAATGTAATTCCACCATTTCAATGCAGGACCTTTCAACTTAGTTTTTGCAAACTTCACCTTTTGATCTTCAGCAACCTCCATGTACTCGAAGTAGTTATCCAATGCATCTATCCAATCCAATACCTCTTCAGCATCCAACTTGCCATTATACATTGGAACATCTGTTTTCTCACTAGAAGCATCCCCTCTAATAGCCTTGATAATTTTCACCATTCTTCTCTCATCTGGATCTAAATCACCACTTTGGACTCTTCTACCTTGAGGGGTTTCATCATCACCCTCTTCCTCTTCCTCTCGGTCACTTTCTTCTTCACTGGCCTTTCCTCTTCTTTGTTGTGTCTCTAATGTTGTAAACTTGGCTAAGATTGCTTCTTGGGACTCTTTCAACAATTTAATCTCTCTTGCAAGTACTATACTACCTTTAGGAGGCATTTTTCCTTTTCAACTCACCACTCTTCCTTTCTTAACTTCAAATTTTCACCTTCCAAAAGATCTAACACCTATGCTCTGATACCAATTGATGCAGAGAAGGGAGGAAAACATCCAACAATCACAACTTGATTAGATTCAAACACTCTTTCAACCATCAAACCCTCATCTTGGTGTTCAACTCACCATTCACTTGCAATTCCTTGTAGCAATTCAACTAGAGAAAAACAAGCATATCATTCAAAAGTCTCCTCTAACCCACAAAAGGTTTTATATTTTAGATACCCTTTATGGCATATCTTAACATATCTCAAAAGGTGAATAGGTTGTTTCGGACCAATACCCTCAACTAGATGTTGCTACACTGCCCCAATACCCCAAATAGGTCACTTTTCCAAAGCAACCACCATGTAATCCTTTCTCAGACCACAAATCTTCATTCCTTGACCTTGACCAGACTTCAAACACACTGAATCAACCACTTTTAACTAGAGAAATGTCTACCAAGACATCAAACCATTAAACCCTTTCCTTAGGCCAATTTCATGCATGGGACATAAGGGTTTATTGAAAATCATTACGCTAGGCCCTATCTCACCTTTCCACTGCCTCAAACACCTCAAAATATGTCTACATATGCTTAATAAAACATCTCCAACCTTAATCAATGTAATTTCGTCAAACTACAACTTCTAGCCATCCATTTTGAACCCAAAAACTCATGAAAACCAATTAGGGCAGTAATCAAAACCCATCCAAACGCCTTCCCTGCTCCTAAAATCCATTCTAACACCTAATTATATCCTATTGCACCCATTCCAATGATTCTTAAACTAATCTACAGGTGGAATGGGTGATTAACTCATTTTATTCACCTTCAAACCCTCAAACAGGGTTATATAGACCCGCCTACAGTAAAATGATTGTAAAAACCATAAATATCAATGAATTTCAATCAAACAAAAACCAAAATGATGCTACTTCAATCCTCCATTGAATGCAATAGCTTTTAGACCAATATTACATAGCACAGACCCATACAGATCCTGGGAGAAGCAAATTATCAAAAAATACACACAAATTTCAATGAAAATCAAGGAATTTTATTGTTTCAATCTTTACATACACCTCTCCAACTCTTTTTCGAGCCTTCTTCAAGAATATTTAAACTTTTCACACCCAAAACTAACTGACTCAACTAATCCAACTAACATTTGAACCTCTTGACCATTGGTATTCTCTATTTTGCATTTTTTTGCAATTTTTGCATTTTGAACATGACAACATTTGGAAATATTGACAACCTTAACACTAACCAACCCCTAGAAGACTTGAAACATTAGAAATGGTCTATTATGACCTTATTACATGAGCTTGGGCTAAAACACAGCAAAACTTGACATAAGACCCTATTTACATCAATGAACTAACATGGTGCCCCTGTACCAAACAACCACTTATCTTATTAGCCATCTAGGGGCACTTTCT
This sequence comes from Sequoia sempervirens, assembly GCA_007258455.2. Classification (NCBI taxonomy): domain Eukaryota; kingdom Viridiplantae; phylum Streptophyta; class Pinopsida; order Cupressales; family Cupressaceae; genus Sequoia; species Sequoia sempervirens. The sequence goes on from VDFB02321503.1 coordinate 45,860, forward strand.
TTGACCAAAGAAACTTTCACTAACATCAATGTTAGAACATACACAAATATTTTAGATGCTTTTTTTAACATCAATATAACCACATTGATCTTCAATGCATTATAGAAACATAACTGATGCATAATCCAATATCAATTAAAGAGCTTTCCAACAATCTTCATTAACTTATGTGAAAAAATGTTATACATGTATAGATGAAAAATAATAACATCTAATAAAACTAAAATCTACAACTACCAAATAACTAATAACTAATCACAAAAAACTAATCTTAATGTTCAATATTTATATTTTTCTCTCTGGAAGATAAATATCCCACATACTTATAAGAAATGATTATCTTCCCATTCACATATAATCTTTTAGCAAGTACAAGATGAGAAGTGGACATGTAATAATAGTCCCTACTTTTTGCAGGATTCTATTATTTTCATTGTTGCAAACTTTTGCATGTGTTTGAAAACATTAATTCAGGTCTCTAAGTTTAGGGCTTTTTCTGATTTTAGTTTTCTAAAAATAGTTCCACAGTAAATTTCTAATTTGGCTGTTCATTTTTCCTAAAATAAAGAAAATACTCATTCAATGTTGTTGGTTATAAATTAAAACAATTTTCTAATGTTCTTACTTATGGTGGAAAGCATACATTTTGAAATATTATGATGAGGGCACGTTACAGACAAATGGCAGTATTGCAGAGTGAATTTTACTTGTCAAGGAGCTCTCCAAAGTTGAGCAACTTCAAATGATTGAAATATACAAATTGTTCTTCTGTGCAATGGTTGCTTCTGCCAAAATCTATCTATTTTCCCAAATGCTTAGCAAACTCTTTTCAGATTCACTATATCCAGAGACCTGAATTTGTTGTTAGCATGAATCAAAACTGGATCATCCTATTGCATTTTGTATGTTCTAGGTTGTAATGAGGATGACATGTTTAATATGATGATAGGTGCAAGCAAGTTCTTTGAATCATGTGGATGTGTAATTTTAATATTTTATTTTATTTTTGGAGAATTTTATATTATTTATGAGTTCATTTTGTTACTTGATACAAGAGTAAGTTTATGATGATATTTTGTCAGCTGAGAGAAAAGGACTAAGGGGTATCTATTTCGTCAAAATCGTGTTTTGTGTGATCTTACCCTCATCCCTTATACCATACCTCTAGAGGTTTGAGCCTTGGTGGATGGTGTAATAAAAAAACATGTCATCACCTTCACTAATTACACTCAATCAATTGAACTAAAACCTTATGATATTATTTTAATATTTAAAGAGATATACAAGTGATTACCCAATATAAATAACTCTCATAAAAAATACCTTGTAAGAGATTGAAGAATGCAATCAAATATATAGTTGAAATGTGCAAATGTGAGTGATGAAGACAATGGGCATGAATATTGTTTCTTCAGCTTTTTTCCATTCTATAGAAAGCAATATTGAGCTTATGGGTCATTATTTATTCCCATCAGGACTATGTACCTATTGTGTTGAACCCCTAGCTAATTATAGGGGAAAATATATTGGCTTTGATTTTCAATGCTTTGACTGATGCTACTTTATGCAATGTTTTGATCAGTCAAAGCAATGAAAACACCAAATATAGTAAAAACATCTCTTTATTGGCTTTGATTTTAAATGCTTTGACTAATGCTACTTTATGCAATGCTTTGATCAAGGTAAATACACAAGAAGGGCTAAAACCCTATTACAAAGAAGCCAAGAAGGCTAACAAAATGAGTCTCACAAGATGAGAGACTGAAACCAATAAAACAAAACCAAAGGGGAACAATAAGAACCAACAAATGCTTTAGAAACAAGTTTTGATGGGAACCCAAAACCTTCAACAAAATCGAATAGACAATCAAGGTGGTTTGAATCCAAACCTCACCAAAGGACTAAAAATAAGAGTGGGATGGAAATGGAATGTACAATCATTTTTCAAAGAAGAGATCTCAACCAAAGGGCCCACAAGCACAACATCGAGTTTTATTTTGACCTTGCATGAGGATCCTTTTTCCCTCATTAGTGTGGTCCTTCTATATGGTTTTCGACATTTGAAGATGATTCCAAGGGATTTTCTAACCAACTTTGAATAAAAAAACATTCTTAAAATAGGGGTTATCAAACACAACTTCAGGATTTCTTTGTTCCTTGCATGAGGAACCTAAACCCTTACCAATGTGATCCACACAGTAGTTTCTAGCACCAGCACTTTGTAATGAGAGTGAGGAAACTCCCCATCAAACATCTTGACCTCATTAAAGTAGACCTTTTCATGAATATCTTGGCACAACAAGGAGAAATATCTAACTTTGTGGAAATGGTATAGTGGAGAGGTCTCATAATGGAGTTCCTACTCCCAAACACCAAACTTAGAGAAAAGCTTAATACTATTTGGAAACTCCAAAATAGGTTCAACACAAACATGAAATCTAGCAAAAAGGAACCTTTTTTTAAATTTTGTGACATCGTCAATGACAACAAACTAACCAATAGCATCGACAATACCTTCAACAATACATTCATCTTAGAATTCTAAAGGGAGCTCTAGGAGAAGAACCCAAATAGAAACCAAGTTAACCTTGTTAGCATCAAAATGAAAAATTCATCTTTTTAAAAGAAGAAATGCCTTATGACGAAACCAAGGACCTCCCTGAAGAACTTTGGTGCAATCCTCAACAGATTTAAAGGAGAATAAGAGGAATCCATTCATCAATGTTTTTACACGTACTGGACCTAGAACAAGCCAACATTTGGATGTCTGTCAAGGAATAATATCAATGTTCAGTCTATAACCAAAGAATCTCCTAATAAGGAAAAACTGCAAAATGGCAAAAGCTTTAGCCACCCATGCATCAATAACACTTAGAGTAGAGTCCTACATTAGAGGAGTTGAAATAGGAACATGAGGCATCACGGAATGGATGATATCCCCATCACTACCTTCCAAAATAGCCTGAGAAATAGAGAGATGAACATGGGCCAACACCTAGGGAGGGGACCCTTTACATAGACAAACTTTGGAACAAAAAGAAGGAAAAACATCCATCACTCACGAACCAACAACATGACGAGAAGGATCTAATTCAATGCATTGTGGGGAAGTCTTATGTAACACAACCCTAACAAGGCTTTCACAAGAAATGATCTCAACCCCAACATGCCCTTGAGAAGTCGAAACAAATGGTAGGGGTGTAGAGGTCATTGCCAAGGAAAGGAATCTCTTACACAAGCTGAAATCTGAAATGACTATAGGTTCATCCAACATACAGGCCACAAGAGAAACAAGGAAAGTACCTAGTAGCTTGGCCTCAAGCAGGAGGTCCAACAGTAGTTCATCCTCTTCCTCATTGTCCCAAGAAACCTCCTCATCCACATTTGCTTTGCCATCTCTATCGTCCCCCTCAAATTTGAAATCCCCACCTCCACTCTAGTTCCTGATTGCCAGATATTTTTCCTACTTTATGCAATGTTACTTTACACTCTAATTTTTCATTTTAAATTATAAGATGTTTTTTATTTTATATTGGAGAATCACCCTTTGAATTTTGTCCTCTTAGGGTGGCTTTAGAGGTTATTTGTAGTTTTTTGAATTCTCACACCACAAAATTGGACATTTTTGCATATACAAATTTAGACAAGTTCACATCTATGTTAAGTCTATGCTTTACATATGTCTTATTCTTTGATGAGTTCTTACTTCCCTTTCTTTCTCTAAAAAACTTTGCAACTATTATGAACCCCTTTTCGTAACAATTATGATATTTAAAATTGTAAATTTTAGTTAGTGGATTCCATTATGATATTTTTCATGTGAGTCAATTTAGATCAACTCTATGGATCCATTTGTGTTGTTTTGATTGATTTATAAGAAATGATCTCATGTATATAGACAAAAGACACTTTATTTAAATATCATATTCTTCAACAATCAAATAGTCAATAGTAATTGTTATAGCTTATTCCTATCCAAAAGTGGTAAATAACTGTCCTATTTTTATTGGTCAAATTTTACTTTTGACTATTGAATTTTGTCAACACTCTATTTAAACATCATACTCTTCAATAGTCAAATAGTCAATAGCAATTTTATAGCTTATTCCTGTTAAAAAGTGGTGAGTTATTATCCTACTTTTATTGGTCAAATTTTACTTTTGACCATTGAATTTAGTGGATGCTCTATTTAAATATCATATTATTCAACAATCAAATAGTCATTATAGTTTATTTCTATAAAAAAGTGGTAAATAACAATCCTACTTTTATTGATCAAATTTCTTTTGACTATTGAATTTTGTCAACACTCTATTTAAACATCATACTCTTCAATAGTCAATAGAAATTTTACAGCTTATTCCTATTAAAAAGTGGTGAGTTATTATCCTACTTTTATTTGTCAAATTTTACTTTTGACCATTGACTTCAATGGACACTTTATTTAAATATCATATTATTCAACAATCAAATAGTCAATAGTAATTGCTATAGCTTATTTCTATCAAAAAGTGGTAAATAATTGTCCTACTTTTATCAAGGTCAATTTTTACTTTTAACTATTGAATTTTGTCAACACTCTATTTAAACATCAAACTCTTCAATAGTCAAATAGTCAATAGCAATTTTACAGCTTATTCCTATTAAAAGTGGTGAGTTATTATCCGACTTTTATTGGTCAAATTTTACTTTTGACCATTGACTTCAATGGACACTTTATTTAAATATCATATTATTCAACAATCAAATAGTCAATGATAATTGCTATAGCTTATTTCTATCAAAAGGATAAATAATTGTCCTACTTTTTTGGTCAAATTCTACTTTTAACTATTGAATTTTGTCAACACTCTATTTAAACATCAAACTCTTCAATAGTCAAATAGTCAATAGCAATTTTAGCTTATTCCATTAAAAGTGGTAAGTTATTATCCTAATTTTATTGCTCAAATTTTACTTTTGACCATTGAATTCAGTGGACACTCTATTTAAACATCATACTCTTCAACGGTCAAATAATCAATAGCAATTTTACAGCTCATTCCTATAAAAAATTGGTAATAATTGTCTTATTTTTATTGGTCAAATTTTACTTGACCATTAAACTTAGTGGAGACTATTTAAACATCATACTCTTCAATGGTCAAATAGTCAAATGCAATTTTACACATCATACTCTTCAACAATCAAATAGTCAAATGCAATTTTACAACTTATCTCTATCAAAGATAAATAATATCCTTCTTTTATTAATAAAATTTTTTGAAAAAAGAAACAACATAAATAAAAGGCATAATACATAAAAACATGTTTTTGGAGGAAATAAGCTCTTTTGCAGAGGTTTGAAGACCACGCTTAGAACAAGGCAATGCCTCTATTGCCTTTGATTTGATTTGAATTTGCATTCAGACCCTCTCACGAAAGTAAATATTTTATGTTCCTCTATTTCTAATAATACCATAGACAAACTTTTAAGTGTTATTTTCAAGACATTCTTTTAGAAGTTTTAGCTTGTAGTTTCTAGTCGTTTCAAGCTTCACTACATCAACTTCAACTTTATGCATTGTAACTCTGGATATATATCTTTGTCTTGGATTTCTGGCCATTTTTAGATTTCTATTCCCTTTCAACTTTATAGCTATTTTAATGATTAGATCACCTACAATGGGTTTTATGTTTTTTTTGTTAATAGTGATATCAGTCACTTTCTTGGCAATGTGGATGAAATCCATATTTTTAGACAAATAGAATGTCTATTATAGTTTATTGGTCAATATTTGGACTTATGGAAAGCTTATAGTGGGAAACTTCATTAACACTTCTTCTTCTTTTTTCATTATGTAAGTTTTGTTAGCATCATTCTTGGCATATTAAGATGGAAATTGTAGCAAGTTTGTCAATCCAATTGTTAGGAATTGTTATGCAGAAAGAGACCCATGTTAGGATGCTATCAAGGTACCATTGTCAAAGGGGCCTCAAATAGGTAAAAGTAATTAAAGAGAGAGAGCTTTTATAATGTAATATTTTTTTTAATTTTTGTTTTGGTTTTATTATTACATAATTTATGTTAAAATAGTTGTTCAAATTGTAGATTTGGAAAAATGATAATATTTAAAACATTTTGTGTTGATCGAGGTTCTTATTTTTTAATTGATCACTGAGATAGTACTAAATTTGTCACAGTACTTTGTGTTTTTGTGGGTTAAATGTATTGGAGTTTTCAATTTTTACAACAAGATTTACATTTAAATTGAGTAATTATTTATGACTTAGGCACACATTTTTTAGAGTAATATGCATGTTTCATTGAATTAATGTGTTGTCAAATTTGTCATAGATTCTACATAGTAGTTTTATTGAAATAAATTTTGATAATAATGTGAATATTTGAGTTGAGCTATCTATTACAACTATAATTTGTAATTTTATAGACTTCTTTGATACTAAAATGTTACTTATCCATTTTAGTTGGCTTTTGATTAAAGAGTTTGATCTAACTTCTAATACCATACAATGTAATTATTTCAAGCAAATGCAATTGGCAAGTACAAAGCTAAATTGCATAATGTTCACTAACATCATTGTTGGTTGTGACAATATGGCAACTTTCAAATGGGGTATGGACATCCATCAAAGCATAATGCATAGAGGTAATTTTTCAAATGTTATGGTTACAACTACCCTAGTAGTATCACCTAATTTTATCATTTTGGGTATATCTAACATGAAACAAAATTATAGCTCTATGAAAATCAATATATGATGGAAATAACTAATTACGAACTACCTTTATATTTATTTTTATTTCATCTTTGTTTTCTATAGGTTATACCATAGAGTATGCTATGACTACTAACCCTCTCTTTAGTTTGCACAAATAAATCTCTTCACAACTTAAATATAAGATAGCTACAATACAAATATATACCAAGTCAATAAGAGTGGATGGCTCAAAGTATCTAGGTGGTAGGTAAGGATTAAGTCCTTGCATAGGCCATGAAGGTATTTAGTGTTGGTGTGAATGGGGTTATTCCCTAACTAGTCATTAGTGAGGACCTATTCACATTATTATAAGTTTACTTAAGAGTTAAGTTATCCTAGGTGTCATTTCTAGAAGTTAGTTATAATGGGGCCATGTCTCATTATTTACTTTTAGTCATTTAGGCATTTAATAGTTATCTCATGCATTTAATATTTTTATTAAGTATTTAATGTATGTATCAAGGGTAGTTATCATCCCTTATCACACCTTGTTGGGTGGAAAGTATCAAGATAAAAATATTAAATGTTTTTTTTGGTTTTGTAAATGTGACTTATTGATAAATGTTCAAATGGACCATTGAATGCATAGTTTAGGAAATTAGGTTTACAAATAGGTCCATGCAAATAGGAGGGAGCAAAATCCAGTGCAAAATTGTTAAGGGTGACAATTTACGATGCTACACAAGGAAAGCATTATTCTTTAGGAATCAATGGCTAGAGGATTAGGTATATATAACTTCATGTGTATTTGTAGATTGTTGATAATCAACTAGGTTTGATGGAAGATATGCTTAGGCAACAAGGTTCTATTTTAGAGAGATCCACAGATCAAGAAGATGGCCCTTAGGGATGATGATTGTAATCTCTTTCCTCTATAAATGTACCATAAGCAAGTGGTGGGACACAAGGTCAAGGCATATATGATTAATGTGACCATAAGAAAAGAAAGGCTTTCCCTTCAAGCATTTTATCCTAAATTGATATAATTAAGTAATCAAATCATGACTTTTCTTAAGAAATAGACTATCATATCTAGGGATATGTAGGATAGGTTGGTTTGAAATTACAACCCCTTTAGGAAAGTATTAGTGAGGGAGGCTTATTCTTATATTTCTAAGAAAAATGGGGATGATGGATACTTCCCGTGTAAGATAATATCGAATAATTATTAACTACCAAAGGTTGTTGCCTTTCTTTAGATAAAAATTAAGGAAAGACCAATCACATGGACAGGTTGATCAAATTAGGCAAAGCATGCCCATCTAGATGTATCTTATGCATAGAGGAAGAAGAATCTAACAAATATTTATTTCTCCATTTTGTTAAGAGTAAAAGGAGATCCTAGATCTAACTAGTAGATTAGCCTAGACCAATCCTTTATTGGCTCAACATAGGAACACAAACCATCAAGGGTATTAGGATTAGCTAGCTACCTAAAATGAGATCCAATCTTCCTTAGATTTAGTTCTATTGCAAAGAAAATAGATTGATTGAATGAGATTTAATTAACCTAATTATTATGAAGATCTAATCTAAAAATATGAATTATTCACATAGTCAAAAATAAAATTGATGAAATAATTGTAGATCTGAGAGGATTAGATAGAGGGGTACTTGTGACAACAATGGCCTAAAATAGCCAAACAAGGGGAGGGTTCCCTAGTCTGAAAATGAGGATTTTTAAGCACTTAAATTTTGTTCTAGAAGTTGTCAATTTACATTGTACATTCATAGCCTAAAATTTGTCATCTTTGTATTTGAACATGTGAAACACAACAAAAGGGAAGAGACGGGGTGGATATATAGGAGTTTTCCTTGGTCAAACCCCCATTTTGGTATTTCTACCTCAACGAATAGTTGAGTTAATGATAGATAAAAGTGTGTGCTTTGAACCTTAAGTGTGTCTAAGGCTATCACGAGCAACAATATGCAAAATAAACTTGACGAAAACCCTACTCAAGTGTGTTAGATTGGAATCCTATATGAAACAATCTTGAAATGTAAGATCCAACCTAAGATAAAGTCAAATACTCAAGGGAAGATTAATATGTCAAAATACCTTAATTAGGATAGCAAGGTGATCAAAGTCTAAAGATGAGAACTTGTTGAAAATCAACTCATTAGGTGCTTGTAAATGCTAAATCTTTCCACAAACCCTATATTCCAATGTGTCCTTCCATTGGCATCAAACTTCAATCATTGTGATTAAATTTATAAATCTAAAAAAATTACTTGTAAATCTATAGAATAGGATGTCAGATTTGGAAAAGCTTCATTGTAATTGTGATTGTATATATTTTGAAATAAAGTTTCATGTTTAAATAGGGAGACATATAATAAATTTAAAGTGTAGGCTGAATCATTTAAATTTAAATTTCAAGAATAATTTACCATCAAATATCGAAATTGAATTCATGACATGTGAGACAAAGGCCAAATCCAATTAGGGCCTACCATATCGAGAAAAATACTTGGACCAAAGTGCCCTCACCCTTGCCCATGTGTTTTTTCACTCATTAAAGTGTGATCCAGAAGTTTGGGGTCCTTTGATTTAGGACCTTCCCATAATTTGAGTGTTTTCTAAAGTTAAAAGGATATAATATCATTAGGAAGGTGTTTTTAGGGTAGTATTAACACATTCTCTTGGGGTGGAAGGTAAATTTAAGGCTAGGAAGTAATTCTAAAAATGACTAAGGGAGTGGACACCAAAGCGAGCACCAAATAAAGTGTGAAATTGTGCTTTCACCCTTAGGGAGTATAATTTACAACACTACATGCTTCACTATCCAAAATTTAGAACTAATTAAAGGAAAGATGGCAGATATATTGACCTAGCCCAAGTAGTCTTTCAAACCTCATTCTTAGGTGAAAATTAAATGTAAGGAGTCTTGGACTACTCTTCATGTAGGAAGTTTCCTTCTCTCTAATTATTTGGAATATTTAGTTGGAAAGGAATTGAAGGATATTTGAGGATATGGAGGTGTTTATAGAACGTGTTTGGATAGGATTGAATCCATGATCTTCTAAAATTAGGATAATGTTGTAAGGAGGAATTACAAGTGAGAAAAGAGGAAGATAAGTGGTGTGAGGCATGGAAAAGTCTTAGGTGGCTATCTTGGATTAGGATTGGGATGTAGGTTAATCTAAAAATATTAGAGAAGTAGAAACCTTCAACCCAAATTTGGATCAAACTCAACTTTTATAAGGTATCCAAGGGCAATCTTAGCCTAACAAGAGGTGAAGTGGTGTTTCATGAATAGTGAAGGGCAACCTCTTCTTATTATATCTTTTAATTTTGGAGTAGAATCAAATAATTTAGCTAAGGCTAGAGAAATGTTATGGGACCTCAAGGTAGCAATGATTCACATTTGGAAGAAATTAAAGGTTGAGGGAGATTCAAAAGTGGTGGTGGAGAGTGCAAAATCAAGAATGTACAAGTCATGGATGTTAGATATTATAATTTTAGAAGTTAGCATCATGAAGAAATAATTCAAAGATATCCATTTTCACGCATTTTTAGAATAAGTAATATAGTAGCTGATTTGGCAACCTTGTTGTCAAACTTAGATAAGTTAGTTGAGTAAAGAAGAAATGATGGGATGATTTTTTTTAACAAATATCTGTAAACTTCTAGTCAATGACACATTTATATGAGATTGAGGCTTGATAAGTGGTGAGAAAAATGATAGTAAGGTGGAGGTGGTGATGTCATAAAATTTGAAATAATTTGGAAATAACAATTTCATTCAATGCCCATGATAGCCTATATAAAGGCCATTAAAGCATGACTCATCCACAAGCATGAGTTTAGCTTACCATGTAGAATAATGGTTCAACTCTATAAGGCATTATCTTAGTATGATATTGATTGGTTTGGTGGTTGATAAGTATGTTCATCCTCTACCTCTATAAGTGTTATATTTTGTGTTGAGTCAAGCTTTGATTACAATAGTGGTGTTCTCATCTGACTAACCCAAAGTTAAATAAGTGATGTTGGGAGACACAACAGTGAAAGAGGAGAGTAGCAAACCCCATAAGTTAAGGGTGGGAAGAAAGAAAATGTTTCAAAATATTGCATGGTATATATTGAATGAGAGGTCTCTAATCCTAACCTCATAGCTTGGGTTATTAGGATTTGGGAACAAGAAAGATAGATGGATGATGCCCCCTATGTCACAATTAGAGAAACTACGATAAACCTCCTCCTAAACCTAGGTCAATCCCTTGATGTTAAAATATCCTCAACATATCATAATCACTCAATTGTGCAACTATGCTCTCAATGGTTAGAAGTGATTACCTCATTCATGAAGTTAAATATATTAGGCATAAATAAAAAAACTCTCTTTGATTGCTATCTAGTACATTTATATTATATTTTGACAACAAGGATACAAAGGAGTTAGCCAAATCCATTAAGGCCTAGCTCTTCTTTAGGGATTCATAAATGGATTTTCAATGTTATAGTAGGGTAGAAGAGGAGGATTTGTTGGAGAATCATGTTTCCCCTAAAATTAAAAATGTGAAAAATATAAGGATTGAGGGAGGGATCTTTGAGACCTATGTAATTTGCCTTAACCCCCTATTTTCTATAGTATATAGGGTAGATGTTAGTCTTGTAAGCGGTCTTCACATACTTTCAACAACTTTCTAGTTACAATCTACATGTGGTGATGGGGGACCAATGTAATTTGCCCCTCCCCACCCTTTCATGCTTAGCCAGTATTTTTTGGTTCTATTGGTTCAAGAATTTTTGGTTTGTTTATGGTGGCTTTGTGGTTATAGCATGATATGTGTGCGTGCGTGTGTGTGTGTGTGTGTGTGGAACATAGTTTTAGAATAATATAAAAATGACAACTCTCCATGACATTACTATCTTGTTACCACCTCATTAATTATACAATTTTATATTAGATCTCCATATCAATATATGATTGTAATTACAGAAAAAAAAAAAAAAAACTTACATACTTGAATCTATTCAAATTCTTGCTACCAAATTCGAACATAAAAACTTTTTTTTCCTCTAAATACCTTACTCAAATTTATATAAAAAACCATTTTTTGGTTTAATAATTAAAACATAATACAAGTGCTTACAACTCACAATCCATTAGCCACTTCACCAAATGTCAGCAACTTATAATGGAATAACTCACATGATCATCAAGACGAGTGTGGAAAGAGTTAAGCCATTAGACATGTGAACTAAAAAGACATACCCATATGCCATATGTCATTTAAAGGTAATGAAATTAGTAGGTAAAGCCATTTTAAACAACACTAAATATGACAAAAAGAACAGCAAAGCAAAGGACACAAAATGCATTGACATCCAATCCCTTTCATACACTAGGAGACAACTTGCGTATGCATATAAAATAAATTAATAACAATTCCTTTATACCGGCCTTACCAGTCAAAGCTTCGGATAAATTAATAATAATTTGTGTGTACCGGCCTTACCAGTCAAAGATTCGAAATATATGGAGCTAGTGTTTGTAGGCGTGACGGGACATTAACGTGTTTGAACAGATGTTAAAAAGGACAAAAAAGTAAAAGAAGCTTTGGAAATATTCAAACCTACGTTGTGGACCAATAAAGCACAAGTCAAATTATAATAATACATAACAAAAATAAATATGTTGTAGGAAAATTGCATTATAAAATTGTCTTTTAACCTAACAAGTGCCTACCTTGTAGATAATCTCTCTTTGAGTATGCATTCTTTTTCATAAAACTATTTATTAATATTAAATGAGCACCTAGTGGGATATCTTAGTAGATGCAATTGTGCTCTTAGTTGGCAATGTCATGAGAATTTTAATATATTTTTAGGTATATTTAAGTTTAGGTGAGTAATGGTAAAATTCTATATTTTATAGCAGAGGGTTGTAGTTTAAGTGATTGAGTATAATCGATGAGAATGATGAGATGTTCTTTGATTTCGTCATTTACTAAGATTTAGATATTCTGATGGCGCAATATAAGATATAGGCACTCACTTGATGTTGTGAATTTTTATGCTTTCATGCTTTGCAAACCCTTGTCTATAATCGATCTAAATCATCCATCTTGAAAGTTTGTTTCTTCGAACTTATAATGCACATGTTATATGTCTTGATGGTGTGCTTGCGTCTCTTGGAAGTTGTTTATATCATTAGGAATCATGTTTTAAGTCTATAATTGTAGTTTTCTTAGGCTTTCATGGTTGTTTGCAAACTAACTCTAATTCTTGCAAAATTTACCTTAGACAAATTTCATTGAATTTATCTTTGACATGCCATTCTCAGCCTTTTATCTCATAGCTCTGGTTTAAACCTAGAAATGAGCACACATTAAAATACTTTGCATTTGTCTTCTTAAATTTGTGTTTACAAAAGTTTTTTAAGTGTAATATTTCCAAACTCAACAATCTTTGTTATTTCTAGTCGAGTAGTAGTTTTTCTATTGAAGGCTCACTTGGTGTTGCCATGTGGCATCTTCCAAGTGCTCCATGTGTCTCTTCCTTGTAAGCTTTAAGCTTCTATATTTTATTCTAGATGCCAATTTTTCAATCTAATATTTTTAGCTTGGGTTATCACATTTGTGAGTTTATCTTTTGGATTTTGAATTTTCTTATGGAATTGAGCTCATTAGTATTTAGTCTATATTTTCTTGGGGTTCAACTCTTAAATAGTTTGGAGTCTAGTTGTCTTCCTATCTACTCGTGTGCTACCACATGGCCTCTTCAACATGCTCCATATGTCACTCACATGTGGGTTCTAATCTTCTTATAGTCTACTCCAAACTTCAACACATTGGTAAATCATGTTATGTCTAGCTTCTTGCATCCACCTGATTCAAAGTTTCAAGTCCAAGGGAATGTTGGACCTAGTTTACCCTATGCATTCTAGTTGAGTAAGGATTTGAAGTCAAAGGTCACAACTTTGATGTATATGTAACCATTTTCCTTGTGATTTCTCTTGTGAGCTCAAGGTTGTTCTATGGTGGACATATGGTAATGCCAAAGCAATATGTATTGGTCATCTAAACCAATGGAATTATGTCATGTGTCTCTTGATTAGTGGTGTTTTGTGAGTTCAAAATTTTATATTCTTCATGGCATGACTTCTCTTAATGGCTTATGTTGACTCCACAACAAATGAGTGTATGCTGCATGTCACCTTTGGTGACTGAAAATCCAATATATTCTCAATGGCAAGTGCCTTATCCCTACAATGTATATGTAAATGCTAGGTGGTACCTACATGGAATGGTAGTGAACTCATTATACATGCTCACAACCTTAATTTTCAATGTGATTGTGCATCCCTATCAACATATGCCGCATGGTGAGTTTATAGAGCAATTTTTTAAGTATGCATCTATGTTGGGCCACCAAGTGTCATCCATGCAATTCTTGGGGATTCCATGCAAATGATTGTGATTCTCCTAAGTTCAAAAGGTTTAACCACCCCATCCACTATTGCTCCAATTACACTAGTAAATGGCATTTTAGGGTTTTCCTCACCTTATGGTGTAATGTAATGGTCTTCAAATCCATGCATATGGGTTCTTTAGACTATAACTAACACAAATGTCCACTCTTGGTCATTGTTAATGCATGTATGATCCTTTTGATGTTGGTTTCCCTCTACCAAAAACCATTTTGGTGACACCTTAACCATGCTTTAAGTACCCCAAAATTGGGATTTTCTTCTTATAATTGGAAATGATATAAAAGTAGTGACCTCCTAGAGCCCTTTCTCACACCTTGACTACATGATCAGATGTGGTGTTGACCTATGGGGTCATGTGTAAATACTAGAACCACGTGCAAGCTTAATTAAGGGGATTTTAAACTATCCTTGCATCCTCATAGGAAATGTAATGTATTCATTTCTAAATGTGATTGAGGCATGTCTCATAATGGATTTTGCATGATGTGTAGGTGCTCCATGTTGTTGCAGCTTACAAGATTCATGTAGGAAGGTTATACTATGCTTCAAGGAATGTACATGAATATATTAATTTTTTATATGCCTCCAAGTCTCATAATATTGAGATCATTTTACACTAAATGAAGAAGTTGAAAATGCTTGTAAGTACCCACAATTGATTTGATATATATTTTCTTAATGAGCAAGTGTAATTCTTTCTCTTATATATATATATATATATATATATATATATATATAACTTTAAAAACCATACACAAAACATTAACTATAAAAAATGAAAGCTAAAATATACTATGTTAAACTATGGCATCCAAAAATGTTCACACCAACTCAAAAAAGGGTGATTCAAAGGTAATGTTATGCCTTGCATAACCACCCCATTTTGTTTTGGATTAAAATGGGTCCCCCTTGGTTTTGTTTTGTCCTTGGTGTTTTGTTTGTGTCTTAGGAGTTGTTCTTTTTCCTCCTAAGTCCTTGTTTCTTTTGTTCTAGCGGAAGCGGAGTCGGAATGGAAATTGGACTTAGAACTTTTGAAGGTTTTAGGTTTGGATTTGCTCTCGGTTATGGTCCCACCCTTGTTTCTATTCTTTTCGTTGTCTTTTGGTTTGTCTTGCACTCTTGGGTTTGTTTCTCCCTTGAGTTGTTTCTCATTTCTCTATGTTTTATTTTTTCTCTAGCGGAAGTGAAACCGAAGATGGAACTAAACTTGGGACTTCGTAAGGTTTCAATTTTTTTTGGTTCTGATCTAGCTCCCGCTCACTTGCTTTGTGTTTTTCTTCATTGGTGTCTTGGTCGGGCCCCATTTTTGTTTTGGTCCCTCTTCCCATTGTTTCTTTTGTCCTGGTCTCAGTGTTTTGTTCCTTTGTCGGGAGCAAAACTAGAATCAGAACTGGACTTGGAACTTTGTAAAAGTTCTAGATTTGATTTTGGTCCCAATTTTTGATGCCCTAATTACCTGAGTGACGTGTCATGCAAACTAGGGTTTATACGATGACCTTTACAATATCCAACCCCCAGAATTAAATTTTTTCTTTATTTTGTTAAAGGATGAGGATAAGCCCCTTTATTTAAAGTTCCCTTATGATCCCATATTACCTAGGTCCTTAAACTCATGTGACCACATCTTCAAGAAATTGCTTTGTTTGAATGGTAGACTAGCCGAAGTGGACCTAGGAATGGACTCGTCCCGTAAGTGTTTACATGGGAGTTCATTCCCAAAATGGTTCCACCTCTGATGACTGTTGACTCTAATCTTCATTCTTTCCCTTTGGCGAAAGTGGAACCAGAGTGGGAAATGAACTTGGAACTATTTATTGGTTTTGATTTTGGGTTTTGTTCTGATCCTAGTTCCAGTCTCATTTTGGTTCTGGTCTTGATCCCCCCTGCGTTAAATAGTTCCCTGTTCCTGATTCTTCTTTGACTCCGCTTTCGATGAATATGAAATTTGACTATGGAAAGTAGTCTTGAGCGAGTAGAGAATGGTATGAGGGTATTGGATGATGTAATTATTTTCATGCCTTTGTTCATCCAATCCACGATTGTATTGGAGGAATATAGGATGTCAGGAGCATCAGAGGAGGCTTCTCAAAGAATCCAACCTACAGAAAGTTCAAGGCAGTGAACCAAGCCTAAGAAGATAAAGGTGGAACACCTTCCTTATACCTTAAGGTATAAACACCAAATTCCCACCATTATAGCTAGCAAGGTGGATTCAAATTGGGCAGATATCACAGACACAAACTTGGCCCATTCAGCTATAAGGATTTGCATGAAGAAACCTTCAGTGAGGAGGTAGCAGGGAGGACACAGAGAATTGTTCAATCTGGATTAGCACATGTTGTCATTTTTCCTCTATCAGTCCAGTGTCTAGAATTGATACTTACTGTAGCTACGACCTACAATCCTACTACCAAACAATGTGTGGACTTGCAGGGGAACATCATCATTCATCTAACAACACAAATGATAAGGTTCATGTTCAATGCACCTACCTCACAGAGCCATAGGCAACTCAATGAGGCAAAGACCCTACAACTATATAGCGACAAGAAGGAGGCTAATAGGACCCATATGAAAAAACATTGGATGAGAGTGGAGAAGAAATCCCTAGCCAAGCTCCCTGATCAGTCCAAGAGATCTAATTTCACCAAGGAGATTGGTGATATAATTATGATGCTCTATAGAGTGTTTGGGAAAAGGGATTCCTCATAGTTCAAGGAATGGATGTTCCCATTCATTCAAACCATTTTGGATGGCAGGTAGTATTTTGATTGGTCGATGATCTTCTTAAAGTGCCTACACAATCAAATATTGAAAGTGAGGGAGAAAAAATGCTTCATGACTTCCTATGTCATATATGCAGCTCCAAGAAGAGGCATCTTTCCTGGTTTGAATGTAGTTGGGATATTGGGAGAAGCCCCTGGACAGAACAAGGTGTGGGATCATTATGATCAACTAACCTTGTAGACTTCTAAATCACACCATAAAAGAGTTAATGATGCATTCTTGTATGTCATCATTAACCAACTAACAAGAGATGCAGGATATAGATTGAGCAGAGATGCCATGGCCTTTATTGCATAATGGGGACATTGGTACATTTAATACCCCAAGTTCACTTATTTTAGGCTAGATGGATTTGATGGCCACCCTCATCTATTTCCCAAGTGTTGCAACAACAAAATTGTCTTGATGGAGTTCATTTACCAAGCCATAGGGGTTAACACTAAATTCACCAATAAGCACAAGCCTAGTTGTCACAAATTCACCATGAAGTTGGGTGAGTATAGTTGTGCATACAATGTGGCAACCAAGGTAATATGTGATGAGTTAATCCATTTGAAGTTGGGCTTGTACACCTCTAGGAAGTATTTTGGTCCCAAGCAAAAGATGCAAGGTTTGGTTCCTACTATTTTTGATGAACACTTCAATTTGCTAAGGGATTTTTGGATGGACTTGCAGGATGAGTATGATCTAAGAAGAAGGAATTATGAAAGATTGACCATTCCACTTATGATTGAGTATGGGGTGAAGGAGGACATTCCTAACACATTGTCAAATTATGGGCTAACCTTCGATCCCCAATATGATACTAATAATATAGGCACTAAGGACTTGGATCCAGTGGATTGGGATGTAGATGAATCCATTCATATCAAGTAGATTGGAAGGTCGGTCTTGGATAGAAACATCCAATGGGTAGTTATGAGAATCAAGGAGCTAGAGGCTCAGACCTCTAATAAGAGAAAGGTTGTAGGTTCCACCCAAGGATACAGGAGAAAAAAAAAAGAATGGCACCTAAGGAGCCCTTCAAGTTTTTCCCTCCCAATTTTGGAGAGAAACTTGAACCTATAATTCATGCTCAGGATCTTCCTGAATCACATGAAGAGGAGGCTACAATAGAAGTTTGAGGTGAAACCTCAACTCAACCTCTTCTTGCAAGGCAGCCAATTGAGTAAATGCCTATTGGAACCATTCATAAGGAAGTTGAATCCTTGAAAGAGAAGGAGCCTGAAATTGAAATTCATGACAATGATACAGATTGTGAGGCTACCCAATTTGATAAGGAGACTAATGTGGTTCCCTCTCATGAGGAAACTAAGGATATGGGAACTAAACATGTCCTCACCCCAAAGGATTAGTGGAAATTATTTGAAGAAGCTAAACGAGAAGAAAATGCCAAAGCACAAGCTGAGGCACTTGCTATGAAACAAGAATCCAATGCCAAAGCTAGGGAGGAAAAACTAGATAGGAAGCAAAAAGAAAAAGAAGACTTGCTGCAATAGAAAAGAGAGAAAGAGCTGAAAACTAAAGAGGAGAGAGACAAATTAGAAATCTTGCAAAAAATCCATGATCTAGAGGAGAAATCTCAACAAACAAGGGAAAGAGAAGCCCTCAAGCATAAATGTAAGGTTGTTGAGGAAGCTCATAAAAGGAAAGAAGAGGAAGAACGCCTAAAAATTGAGGAGGTTGAAGAACTTGCTCAATATGAGAAAAAGTCTAAAGAAGAATGGGATAAAGTTAAAGAGCTTGAAAAGAAGAGAGACCAAATGTATGAGGAGACAAGGTTGGAAGAAGAATGTTTGAAAAAGGAGTTAGAAGCTAAAAAGGTGCAAGAGCAGAAGGACAAAGAAGAAGTTGAAATACTTGCACAAGAAGTTGTAGAAAGGGAATAATAGCATGTACAAGAGGTTGATTCTCAACCTAGAACCACCATATTGCAACCTCTTTCTTCTTCCACTACTACCTCTTCTTCTACACAAGTGGTCACCACTCCTGCTGCTCCAACATGGCTAAAACTTGATCTTGAGAGAAAGAAAATATTCCAACCTCAGCCTCTAAATTGGGATGAAATGATGAAAGAGATAGAGAAAGAGAGACCCAAAAAAAAGGCTAGGGTCCTCCATTCTACTAAGCTCACAGATGCAGGTGAGATTGTTGTTGAATGTGCAATCCCAATGGTGGATAAAGATGAACAATATATGCAAATAACTGATTACCTATTAGGAACTGTCAATTTGGGGAGACCTACAAGGAATCAACAAATGAACCTCATTGATATTGTAGCATCCTCCACCCAATCTAGAATGATCAAAGATAAGCAAAAAAAGGGTGAACTTAAATCCCAAATAGGATTAGTTGCACAAATTCTTGAAAAATGTGTCCACCCTAGTTTCTCAACAAGTTGTTGCTCCAGAGACCCCAAACTTACTGAGCAAGAAAGATGTTGATGACTTGGTGCAAATGAGAATTAAGGTGGGGATGCTTGATAGGTGGATTGATTGGCTCAATCAAGAGGTTGGTGAGGTGCTTGCTGGTTGTTTTAAAGTCCATGAAAGTGCACTTGAGTTGGTAGAAGAGATTAATCAATATGTTGAGGTCCTAGAGAAACAAGATGAAGAGTATAGAGAACATGTTAAGAAACTAAAGGACATCAGCAAGGTGCCCAAGCCAACTCACTTGGAGCAATCAATCCTCAAAGAGGATAATGCAGATTTTTTTGAGAAGACATTGGGAATAATCAAGTTTAGATACAAATTCATCTATGAGCATAAAAATGAAGTTCAAGAAGCCAGTAAGGACTTGAATGAGCATATTGATGAATTGGAGGTGGTGGTTTCTATTCTCGTTAATGTGGACATCCTGGTCAAAGAAGGTCTTCCTCTAGAAATATTGAAGGAGAAATGGATTAACAGATTTGAGGAAGTGATGCAGATTGAAGATGATGGTGAAGACTTGTTGTTGGGAGTTGATCAAATTGAAAGATATTGAAGAATTTTCCTTAGCAGAGTTGAAAAGAATCAAATTTGAGGATAATTGGGTAGATGGACCTGATCTTGACATTCTTCAACAAGTATTCTCCAGTTATGATGAATATCTCCTTGACCAAGCAACATAAGAATCAACTAAAAAATGAATGTTCTCTTATTGGTGGACAACTTCCTCTTATCTCCTATTTTGTAGGGTTATGACATAAGCTAAAGTGCAGATATCATCCAGTAGTTCTACCTTCCTCCTTGGGCATCATATTTTGGACAACAAGGCCATTAGTTATTAAACTAAAGATCAGCTAAAATGTTCACTTCATATAGTTTCAGTTCCTTGATCAATGGATCTCAACTTTTGATTGAGAGAAATTTATGCATGGCTTGCCTAGATCTAATTTTCGGCTCCATTTTTTAAAGGTTGGTTGATTGAAGAAGGATTAGCCACCTAATGAGATAGAAAATAGTGATTATAGTCTTAGGATTTTATAAGCTTTAAGCAAGATACTTTGAAAACTTTTTTGTACTTAGATAATTTTATAGTTTTTTACAGTTGCACATTATTGTTAAGTTTGGACTTGAATGATAATGTTAGTGAATTATAATCATCTGTATGCCAGTGGATGTTGTGCATAATTTTTTTCTATTTGATGCAAATCAATAGGGGAAACCAGATCTAAGATTATTTCATTGAATTGTCTATGAATGGAATTCATTTACGTCTATTTGATCTAATTTTAGCAATGAGTGGGTGATATGTTTTGATCTTAAAATAAAGTTTTGATGAATGGTTGTGATTGTTGAATTAGCACTGTGAATGTATGCAATGGTGTAGGTTATGCTATGGATATCATCATGTTATGGTTTTGGTTAGTTGGAAAACCCTCGTTGTTAAAATTTATGTCTATATGTGAATAAGTTTATATTCATGTTTTACTATTCTAAGGCTCTATTCTATCTTTTTCTATTTATTTACACCCCCCCTCCAACGTAGGATAATTAATATGATGCAATTTGTATTCCTTTATACCAACAAGGCCCCTTGAATATTACGATTGCATTGGCCATTTAGTAACACCAGTATAGTTGAGAACCAACTACCAGGACCTTGGAAGACATATTACTTTATGTTATCTTTCTTTTTCAAGAGAAATAGGATAGAAATATTTTGTTTAATGTTGTGCTATTTTGACCATCAATAGATCTAGCACTAGAAGGAGGTCCTAAGGAACAAACTGGCTTGAATTGGGTCATTCTCACCAGAAAGGTTTGAAAGAGTTCTCAGATCTTCTTAGAGTTTGGAACCATTGGTTGAACTCCAAACCCCTATCAAGTACAGACCCCAAGCCCATAGAGTCCACTTAATCTAAATGGGTTTCCACCAAATCCACCCATTCAACAACTGGCTCAACCAGTCCCACCACCACCCATGGCTTTCTTCATGAATAATCCCTCTCCACTAGGGATTATCCTCGGTGGTATACATGATCTTCCCAAGAATCCAAAGAGATTTTGTCCCAACTATATGCACAGAGAATCAAGGAGTGTTGAAGAGCACATAAAGGCATTTAAAGATGCTTGTACTTGTGGCCAAGTAGCCCACCATGATGTTGTGTGTAGTTTATTCCCCTACTCTTTAGGTGACATGGCATGCAACTGGTATTTGAATCTTCCCCAGGGGTCTATTCTAAGTTGGACTGACTTAGAAAATGCCTTCGTCAATCAGTTTTGGGTCTATGTAGACCCTACCATTTTGTATCACCAATTTGCTACCATAAGAAAAGAACCCCATGAACCATTACCATTGTTTAGCATAGGATTCTAGAGGATGTACCGAAGGCTACAAGATCCTTACTTGGTTGCTGAAAATATTGCCATTTTGGCATATTTAAGGGTCGTGGATCCCTTGATTGGCCTATTTTTGCAAAGGACATATGTTGTCATTGACATTAATTATCTGTCTAAATTTTATCACTTAGCCACTAAATTACAACAACAGATAAGCTTACAATCAAGAACTTTGGGAGGAGTTCTCCCTCCCATAGGATATGAAATTCCTAATCCAACTCCTATGTTTAATACGGTCCTAGGGATGTCTTATTCCCAATATGGACCCACGAATGAGTTACAAACCCCACCACCCCTACCATTCTTCACTTATGGGGCTCAGGATTCCCCCCAACAATCACAAAATTACCATAATTAAGTTGGAGGGTCAAATCCTGTTAGTCAACCATCTATAGTGAAAACTGCAGAACGTGAACAAACTGTTCAATTAACTAATGAAATGGAAACTCTAAATAAGACTCTATCTCAGATGTCCAATTATATGGCTCAATTGAGATATAACCTCCCTCAAAATCAAAGCCAAAACCAAAATTATCAAAATCAGGGAGGGTATTCTAATCAGGGTGGTTACTCCATTCAGAATCAAAACACCAATCAGAACCAAAGGAACTTCCAAAGCCAGAATTCCCTTAACCAAAATTACCAAAATTAGAATAGGGGATACAACCAAAGGTCTAACAACAATAGACAATGGAATACTGGGCCAAACAATGGGGGAGTTTCCCATAATTATCAGGCTAGTGATGACAAGCCACACACTCCAAATGTGGAATATCTCAACTTTATGATGAATTGGTGTAGACTGCATAACACGACAACTCATTCTGAGGTGAACTGCCCAGAAATGGAGAAGATGGTCAAGATTGCACAAGTTGATGCTCCATTGCAATGTGCTTCCAAAAAATCTAGTAGATCCATAGATACCACCATGGATTATGACATCTTCGATGAAGAACTTTCATTCCCTAGCCAGATAGAAAATGAACCAGTAGAGGACATATATGATGCTCAGGCCTTCCAATCAAAAGGAGGTCACTTCCTGATAAATCAGAATAAGGGCCTATTTACTACATCTTTCCCTCCTAACACCATGGTCCCACCCAATCATAATGTGAACAACAATCCGCCACCACCAAAGGGGTCATTTGAATCTCAAAACAAAGGTAATCCACCTTTTATTCCTGGGTATCCATTGAAAAATGATATAGAGTTTGGTTTTATTGTAGAGATGCAGAAGCAAAAGACTTCATTGTCCTTCTTTGACATCATGAAGTGGTGCCCTGCCCAACGAGAAATTGTGTTGAGAGTCCTGGAGGATGCAAATCAGTCAAAAGGAAAAAATAAGGTGACTCCAACAAATGAAATGAATGCAAGCATGTACAAAGGTAAAATAGGGACTCCACCTTTTCTTTTAAGCTTAAGAATCTTTGGAAAGAATCTACACAATTCCCTATTGGATTTGGGAGCATTAGGTAACGTAATGCCTTTTTCCATAAGTAAAAAGTTAGGTTTGAATCCACTTCAAACTAACAAAAAGGTGATTCAATTGGATAAAACTAAGGTCAATGTGGTAGGAGAACTAAAAAATATTCATGTATAAGTTGGATCTGACCCAAGGATTCAAACTTACATGGATATCCAAGTGGATGATATCCTAGAAACATATGGTATGCTTCTAAGTCGAGACCTAATGAAAAGCATTGGGGGATATTTGTCTCTAGACTTCTCACATATGTGGCTTCCATGGAAAGGGGTAGCAAAACAAATCAGGATTGAAAGTGAGCCTAGGCTCAAACACATTATCATTGAATAAAATTCTCCTAATGAGGTAGCTTATTTTGAAACTGAGATAGGAGTCTACAAGGAGGAAATAATGACCTTCTCAATGCTCAATTTTGATGATCCACTGCCTTTAGAACAAAGTGACCCAATGACCATGGTTAACCAACAAATTCTAATCAAAAAGTTGCAACAAGATAGGCTAGTTCTAGGATAGGAGGCTGAGTTATGGAGTTTTTTGCTCCTCAATTGGTGTAGGATTCATTATCAAAATCATTTTGATTTGACATCTCAACCTTGCATAGACATTTTGAACCATGTCTTCCAAGTGATTAGACCTCTGAATGCCACCCCCAAGCACCCACCAATCATTTTTTGTTTGAAGCTAAGGATGCTACCATCCTTACGAGAGCCAGTCTCACTCAAGAGGAAGATCCTTCCCAACTTGAGTAGACTCGAGTTCTATGCTCTAAATTCCAAAGGAAGACTAAGGAGTCTCAATATTTTCCTATTACACCTATCCCAAATAACCTTTCAATGCCTAAGGCATTGATGAAAAGCATACTAAATTGTGAATTGATGCAAGAAGAGGTTCAGGAAGTAGTTCCTGAATAGATTTTGAACATAGGTGAATCTTCTAATAAACATTGTTTGCAACAGCCTTTAAATATAGATAGCCAACGCCAGTCCAAGCCGCCACCCACTTCTAGCAAGCAATCACCTGTATCCCCAAAGAAGAAAGAAATCCCAGCTCTAGACCAACTGTGGAGTCTTAAATTTGATGGCTCTAAATCTAGATCAAGGAGTGGAGCTGGAGTTGAACTAGCCAACCCGAAAGGGAAAATGTATTTTTCTTCTTACAAGTTGTAGTTTGGTTGCACAAACAATGTGGCAGAATATGAAGCGTTGGCTCGAGGACTAATGTTTGCTAATTAGAAAAAGGTTACAACTCTCATGGTTATGGGAGATTCAAAAGCTATTGTCAGGCAAGTCCGCAGTCAATACACTCATCACAACAAAAGATTGGCTGCATACAGGAACAGAGTTTGGAACTTAATAGAATATTTTGATGCTTTTGGCATCAAGTTAATCCCCAGAGAGGACAATCAAATTTTTGATGCCCTTGTTGTTGCTGCTAGCACCTTGGAGCCTATGCAGGACTCCAAGTTGAAGAGATTTTCAGTTGAATTATTCTCAGTCCCAGCCGTCCCAAATAATGTCTAAAATTTTCAGGTCTTTGATGATGACCAACATATACTTGCCTTCTTGGCAAGTTTAGATGTCTTCGAGGGACAAATAATTGATGAATTAAAGAGAGACCACTGAGATTGGGATCTCGAGAATTACAATACTAAAGGGATACTCAATTTGAAAAGCAAGAACATTCCAAAAGAGACGGTAGCCTTGGAAAGGATCTTTGACTTTGACCCTCAGGCTCACAAAAGGGTTCCAACAGAAAGTGATGGAGGTAAATATAAATCTATCGATCTAGTTGATTCAGGTCCAGAATGGAATGTCTATATAGGCAAAACTTTCCCCAAGGAAATCAAAGACAAAATGATTAAGGTGTCGAAAGAAGAAATTGCAGCAATTGCTTGGGGATATGAGGATTTGAAGACCTTTGATACTTCATTGATCACACATACCATACCCTTGAAGCTAGAATCAAATCCCTTTCACCAAAAACAGGGCTCGATCAATGCTTTAAGCGAACCCTTAATTTTCAAGGAAGTACAAAATCTGCTATCAAGTGGTGAGATTAGATTGTGTGTTGATTTTAGAAATTTAAATAAGGCCTCAAAGAAAGCTAATTACCCACTTCCTTCTCTTGATGAGGTGTTGCAAACTATTAATGGATCTCAGATGATGTCATTTTTGGATGGCTATTTGAGATATAGTCAAGTTCTTGTCAATCATTCAAAGAAATAATAGGTAAATGTATCATTATTTATATGGATGACTTAACTCTGTTTTCTAAGAATAGAGAAGACCATGTTGGCAATTTAGCAAAAGTTCTTAAAAGATGTATAAGTTATGATGTGTCTCTTAACCCCAAAAAGTGTGTGTTCGGAGTTTTTGAAGGGAAACTTTTAGATCACATAATTTCAGAAAAGGGAAATCCATAGACCCCGACAGAGTTGAGTTCATTCTAAAATTGACAATGCCAGGAAGCAAGAAGGAAATGAGATCTTTCTTCGGAAAGATCAATTTTGTAAGGAAATTTATAACTGGGTTTATGGAGATCATCAAACCCTTGAATGAAATGATGAAAAAGGATGCAAAAATAGAATGGAGTAATGAAGCTAAATCTACTTTTTTGCAGATTAAATAGTTAATTTCTAAGGCACCAGTCTTAACTAGCCCAAATTATTTAAAACCATTTTATATCTATTCCTTCGCATCCAATCATTCGTGTGTGGCTGTTTTGACACAACAAATAGGCGAGGGAGATGAAAGGCCTATTGCTTTCATGAGTTCCCCATTTAAGAATTCAGAAGTCAAATATCCACCCATTGAAAAGTAGTCCTTCGCACTTGTGCAAGCAATAAAAAAGTTCAGGCACTACATCCTTTGTAGTCAAGTCATTGCCATAGTTCTTGATCCCACTGTGAAGTCTCTCCTCATGCAAAGTCAATTGGGGGAGAGAAGAGGAAAGTGGATGGCCATTTTATAGAAGTTTGATCTTGAAATACATCCAATGAAGCTCATTCGAGGACAGGGCTTATCTAAAGCTATGGAAGATGTTGATAAGAATATCACTTTCCAGCAATACACAGTGCAATCATTTACAAAGGATCCTTGGTATATAGATATGATCTTCTTCCTCCTTAATAATAGGTGCCCAAATGGGATGAATGCTACTCAAAGGAGAGCATTGAGGATGAAGAGTGCTCATTATATGCTTAAAGGAGGATCCTTATACAGAAGAAACTTTGAAGGTGTTTACCTGCGTTACTTGGATCAACAAGAAGCAAAACATGCCATTGATGAGTTTCATGGTAGACATGGCATAGGGCATGGATCTGTTGATTCCTTAGCACATCAGATTCTTAGATCAGGATACTATTGGCCCCACGTGTTTCAAGATGCACACCAACACATAAGGACATGCCACACATGTCACACCTTTGCATCTAGGGAACGTAATCCAGTGATGCCCTTACAACCAGTGTATGAGGTAAGACCATTTACCCAATCGGAATTGGATTTTGTAGGAGTTATTAATCTAAACTTGTCTATAGGCCATAAATTCATTTTGACAACAACTGACTATTGCATGTGTTGGACTGAGGCTCAACCCTACAAAAACAACACCACAGATGTGGTCATCAAATTTCTCAATGAAAGCATCATAACTAGGTTTGGAGTACCATTTTCCCTAGTATGTGACAATGGCCCTACTTTCTCTTCCATTGAGTTTATTCAATGGGCCTATGAACACAAAATTGTCTTGAAGTATTTGTCTAATTACTACCCTTGGGGAAATGGAGTAGTTGAGTCTACTAACAAAAACTTGTTGGAAGTGATTAAAAAGTTGCTAGAAAAAAACCCTAGAGACTGGCATACCCAACTAAGATTTTCCTTATGGGCAGATCAAAATCGCATTGAAGCCACCCTAGGGAATTCACCATTTAAGTTAGTCTACGACCAAGAGCCGGTTTTTCCTATACATCTGTAGATACATGTCCTCAGGTTCATGCAATATTTGTATTCAAAATATGATAGGATAGAGGTTAGGCTAGCTAATTTTCTAAATATGGAAGAACAAAGAGACGCTACTTTACAGCAGTTCCCTAAACATCTAGTTGTTGTCAAATGTTGGTATGACAAGAGGGCCAAAATTAAGGCCTTTAAGATATCAAATCTTGTGTTGTTATGGGATAAAGCTAAGGAGAAGAAAGGAGACCACCAGAAGTTTGATAAACTTTGGTTGGGTCCATATCAGATAGTTGAATCCTGGGTGAGAATTCTTTTCATTTGAGCACCCTAATAGGAGAACCTGTTCCACTACCTGTCAATGGTTAGTTTCTCATGCATTAATTTGGCCCATGAAGGATTGATTTTCTATTGATTGTACATATGTAATTAGTCCTTCCTTTGTTTTGGTGTGTTGTTTATTTGTTTTTTTTTTCCTTTTTGTTTTTTTTTTGTTGTTTCATCTTGTTTTGTCTTGGTTTTTGGGGACCTTCATTTTCTTCATTTTGGTATATTGTAAACAATCTCATGAACCATGATTGAAATTTATCACAAAATAGATAAAACATCTGCCTATGTAAAAGGCCTATTTATCTTAGGGTGGTTGTATCTCTGATTCAAGTGAAAAATCTGATTCCCAGCACTATCATGAGGTCCACTATAGTTCTCAACCCACATATCAAATTAATTATATATGAGTATTGAGAAAAGTTAATAAAGAATTCCCACAAGTGAAGTCTACAAAAGAAAGAGAAAAGAGAACAATTCAAAGAAGGAAAACTCAATATTAAATGGGTGATTCAAGTATCTCTATTGGGGCTATGGACACCTGTCTGGCACTAGAGGAATACTTTGAGAGAAATAGATGTATCTCTATAAGGGCTATGAATGACTGGCTAGCAGCAGAGCAATGCCCAAGATTTCATTGCACGATAGCTAAAATACTCAACTTATGTAGCTTGAATCTTAGGTATAGTTGTTCGAAGGTAAAGAAAGTTTTTTGAAGAAAGATGCACCATATATGCACACACTCATATTCAAAAGTAGTGCATGTTGATTTACATCTGAGATTCTAGCTCAACCTTGCTCAATATATCTGATCCTACTTAAGTTAGCAAGTTCATAAACCAGAGGTTCTAGGTGATTGAATTCTTTAGTGTCTTGAAAACAAGTAAACTATTTTCCTAGAGGAGTCACCATTTTTTATGCTTTGCATAACCATCCCATTTTGTTTTGGATCAAAATGGGTCCCCCTTGCTTTTTTTTTGTCCTTGGTGTTTTGTTTGGGTCTTAGGAGTTGTTCTTTTTCCTCCTAAGTCCTTGTTTCTTTTGGTCTGGTAGAAGCGAAGTCAAAATGGAAACTGGACTTAGACATTTTGAAGGTTACAGGTCTGGATTTGGTCTTGGTTCCAATCTCGCCCTTGTTTATGTTATTTTTGTTGTCTTTTGGTTTGTCTTGCGCTCTTGGGTCCATTTCTCCATTGAGTTGTTTCTCATTTCTCTATGTTTTGTTTTTTATTTGGCAGAAGCAAAATCGAGGATGGAACCAAACTTGGGACTTCATAAGGTTTCAAATTATATTTTGGTTTTGATCCCACTCCTGCTCACTTGCTTTCTGTTTGTCTTCGTTGGTGTCTTGGTTGGGCCTCATTTTTGTTCTGGTCCCGCTTCCCATCATTTCTTTTGTCTTGGTCTCAGTGTTTTGTTCCTTTGTCAAGAGCGGAACTAGAATCAGAATCGGACTTGGAACTTTGTAAAAGTTCCATATCCGATTTTGGTCCTGATTTCTCCCTCGTTTCTCTTTGTTGCTTGTCCCTGCCACAAGACCGAACCCGGGTCTGGAGTTGGATAAGAGCCTTGGATAAAGTTTCTTGTTTCATTCTAGATCCATGTCCATGTCTGCCCTGCCTTTGATTTCCACATGGGTTGATTACTTGTTTATGTTTCTAGTTCTGCTCCTTATCAACCACATTTATTGCATTAATTACAACCTCCTCACATGCACGAAATGATTTTAAAACCTTAATCAAGGTTAACAAGCTCATTATCTTTATTTTCAAAGTGTTTTTTGTGAACCAGAGCTAGGGTAACTTCAAGAGGAGCATGATTTGATCGTGGAGGCATGTTAGTGAGTAGATTCTTATCCAATTTTGACCTTTCTTATTGGCGTTTCGAGGTAGGGTATTTTCCCATTCTTTTCCCATTTATTTTTGTTGTTCTATTTTTGTGTTTTTGTTCATGGTTTTCTTGCGCATTTATGGGACCTTTTCCTATGAATCTTTGCTTGCTCCCTTGTGTGTTTCTGGTTTTATTTTTTCCTTTCCTATTTTCTGTTTGTTTTTCTTGGATTTTCCATTTGTTTCTTTTGTCGTTCTAGTATCAATTTCATGGCAGGTTTGTTCTGTCATGCCCTAGTTTCTAACTAGGGTTCCATTTGATGGGGTCCTCTGTGGTTTCAAATCTATTTTGTACCCCCTTTGATCTAATTCCCGTGTCAGTTCAATGATTTTCATATTGGGTTTCTGATTCCCTAATTACCTGAGTTGACGCATAGTGTAAACTAGGGTTTGTGTAATGACCTTTACAATATACAACCCCTAGAGTTAAATTTGGAATTTATTTTGTTAAAGGGTGAGGTTAAGCCCCTTTATTTAAAGTTCCCTTATGATCCCATGCTACCCAGGTCCTTAAACTCATGTGACCACATCTTCAAGAAATTGCTTTGTTTGAATGGTAAATTTGCGGAAGCGAGCCCGGGAATGAACTCGTCCCATAAGTATTTGCATGGTAGTTCATTCCCAAAATGGTCCCACCTCCAATGACCGTTGACTCTAATCTTCATCCTTTCCCTTTGGCAGAAGCGGAACTGGAGTGGGAAACAAACTTGGAACTATTGATTGGTTTTGGGTTCGAGTTCCATTTTGACCCCAATTCCAATCTCATTCTGGTTCCTGTCTCGATCCTACCCTGTGTTAAATAGGTCCTTGTTCCTGATTCTTCTTTGACTCTGCTTCCAATGAATATGAAATTTGACTAAGTATGGAAAGTTATCTTGAGGGAGTAGAGAATGGTATGAGAGGTATTGGATTATGTAATGATTTTCATGCCTTTGTTCATCTAATCCACAATTGTATTGCAAGAATAGAGGATGTTAGGAGCATCAGAGGAGGCTTCTCAAAGAATCCAACCTCCAAAAATTTCAAGAAAGGGAACCAAGGCTAAGAAGATAAAGGTGGAATAGCTTCCTTATACCAGAGTCATACAATTACAGCTAACAATGTGGATTCAAATTGGGTAGATATCACAGACACAAACCTGGGCCCATTCAGCTATGAGGAGTTGCATGAAGAAACCTTCAGTGAGGACATAGCAAGGAGGACACAAAGAATTGTTCATTATGGATTGTACATGTTGCCATTTTTACTCTATTAGTCCAGTGCCCAGAATTGATACTTATTGTAGCTGGGGCCTACAGTCCTACTACCAAACAATGTGTGGACTTGCAAGGGAACATCATCATTGATCTAACACCACAGATGATAAGGTTCATGTTCAATGCACCTACCCCACAAATCCCTAGGCAACTCAATGAGGCAAAAGCCCTACAAATATATAGCAACAAGAAGGAGGCTAGCAAGACTCATATGAACAAACATTGGATGAGAGTGGAGAAGAAATCCCTAGCAAAGTTCCCTAATCGGCCCAAGAGATTAGATTTCACCAAGGAGATTAGTGATATAATTAAGATGCTCTCCAAAGTGTTTGGGAAAAGGGATTTCTCACAGTTCAAGGAATGGATATTCCCATTCATTCAAACCATTTTGGATGGCAGGTAGCAATTTGATTGGTCAATGATCTTGTCAAAGTTCCTACACAATCAAATGCTTAAACTGAGAGAAACAAAATACTTCTTCATGACTTCCTATGTCACATATGCAACTGTAGGAAGAGGCATCTTTCCTGGTTTAAATGCAGTTGGGATATTGGGAGAAACCCCTAGATAGAAAAAGGTGTGGGATCATTATGATCAGCTAACCTTGCAAACTTCTAAATCACACTATAGAAGAGTTAATGATGCATTATTGTATGTCATCATTAACCAACTAAAAGGAGATGTAGGATTATAGATTGAGCAGAGATACCATGGCCTTTATTGCAAAATGGGGACATTGGTACATTCAATACCCCAAGTTCACTTATTTTAGGCTAGCTAGATTTGATGGCCACCCTCATCTACTGCCCAGGTGCTACAACAATAGAATTTTCTTGATGGAGTTCATTTAGCAAGCCATAGGGGTTAACACTAATATCACCAATAAGCACAAGCCTGATTGTCACAAATTCACCATGGAGCTGGGTGAGTATAGCTGTGCACACAATGTGGCGGCCAAAGTAATTTGTGATGAGTTAATCCATTTGAAGTTGTGCTTGTACACCTCTAAGGAGTATTTTGATCCCAAGTACAAGATGCAAGGTTTACTTCCTACTATTTTTTGACAAACACTTCAATTTGCTAGAGGATTTTTGGATGGACTTGCAAGATGAGTATGATCCAAGAAGAAGGAATTATGAAAGATTGACCATTCCACTTATGATTTAGTATGGGGTGAAGGAGGAAATTCCTGACACATTTTCAGATGATGGGGTAACCTTGGATCCCCAATATGATGCTAAGAATATAGGCACTAAGGACTTGGATCCAATGGATTGGGATGCAAATGAATCTATCGATATCAAGTATATTGCAAGGTCGGTCTTGGATAGAAGCATCTAATGGGTAGTTATGAGAATCAAGGCGCCAGAGGCTAAGACCTCTAAAAAGAGAAAGGCTACAGGTGCCACCCAAGGATACAGGTGCCACCCAAAGAAGAATGGCTCCTAAGGAGCCCTTGGAGTTTTTCCCTCTTAATTCTAGAGAGGAACTTGAACCTATAATTCCTACTTAGGATCTTCTTGAGTCACATGAAGAGGAGGCTACAATACAAGCTCGAGGTGAAACCTCAACTCAACCTCTTCTTGCAGGGCAGCCAATTGAGGAAATTCCTATTAGAACCCTTCATAAGGAAGTTGAATCTTTGAAAGGGAAGGAGCCTGAAATTGAAATTCGTGACATTGATACAGATTGTGAGGCTACCCAATCTGATAAGGAGACTAATGTGGTTTCCTCTCATGAGGAAACTGAGGATATGGGAACTGAACATGTCCTCACCCCAAAGGATCAGTGGAAACTATTTGAAGAAGCTAAATAAGAAGCAAAGGCCAAAGCACAAGCTGAGGCACTTGCTATGAAACAAGAATCTAATGCCAAAGCTAGGGAGGAAGAACTACCCAGGAAGCAAAAAGAAAAAGAAGACTTGTTGCAACAGCAAAGAGAGCAAGAGCTGAAAACTAAAGAGGAGAGAGACAAATTAGTAATGTTGCAGAGGATCCATGATCTAGAGGAGGAGAAATCTCAACAAAGAAGGGAAAGAGAAGCCCTCGAGGCTAAATTCAAGGTTGTTGAGGAAGCTCATAAAAGGAAAGAAGAGGAAGAATGACTATAAAGAGAGAAGGAGGCTGAAGAACTTGATCAATATGAGCAAAAGTGTAAAGAAGCATGGGATAAATTTAAACAGCTTAAAAAGAAAAGCGACCAAAAGTATGAGGAGAGAAGGTTGGAAGAAGAAAGTTTAAAAAAGGAGTTAGAAGCTAAAAAGGTGCAGAAGCAGAAGGACAAAGAAGAAGTTGAAAGACTTGCACAAGAAGTTACAGAAAGGGAACAATGGCATGTACAAGAGGTTGATTCTCAATCGAGTACCACCATATTGCAACCTCTTTCTTCTTCCACTATTGCCTCTTCTTCTACACAAGTGGTCACCACTCCTTCTACTCCAATGTGGCTAAAAATTGATCTTGAGAGAAAGCAAATAGTTCAACCTTAGCCTCTGAATTGGGATGAAATGATGAAAGAGATAGAAAAAGAGAGACCCAAAAAAAGGCTAGGGTCCTCCATTCTACTAATCTCATAGATGCAAGTGAGATTGTTGTTGAATGTGCAATCCCAATGGTTGATAAAGACAAACAAAATATGAAAATAATTGATTACCAGTTGGGCACTGTCAATTTGGGGAGACCTACAAGGAATCAATAGATGAACCTCATTGATATTGTAGCATCCTCCACCAAATCTAGAATAATCAAAGATAAGAAAAAGAAGGATGAACTTAAAGCCCAATTGGATCAGTTGCACAAATTCTTGAAATATGTCTTCACCCTATTTTCTCAACAAGTTGTTGCTCTAGAGACCCCAATCTTATTGAGCAAGAAAGAAGTTGATGACTTGGTGCAAATGAGAAGTAAGGTGGGGATTCATGATAGGTGGATTGATCAACTCAATCAAGAGGTTGGTGAGGTGCTTGTTGACAGTTTTAAAGTCCATGAAGGTGCACTTGAGTTGGTAGAAGAGATGAATCAACATGTCGAGGTCTTGGAGAAACAAGATGAGGAGTATAGAGAACATGTTAAGAAACTAAATGATATCAGCAAGGTGCCCAAGCCAACTCTCTTGGAACAATCAATCCTCGAAGAGGATAATGTAGATTTTTTTGAGAAGACATTGAGCATAATCAGGTTTAGATCCAAATTCATCTATGAGCATAAAAATGAAGTTCAAGAAGCCAGTAAGGACTTGAATGAATAGATTGATGAATTGGAGGCAATGGTTGCTATTCTGGTTAATGTGGACATCCCAATCAAAGAAGGTCTTCCTCTGGAAATATTGAAGGAGAAATGGATTAACAGATTTAAGGAAGTAATGCAGAAAGAAGATGATGGTGAATACTTGTTGTTGGATAGACTCATGGATATCAAAGATGAGGTGAAAGTTGCTAGGAGGGAGTTGATCAAATTGAAAGATATGCAAGAATTTTCCACAACAAAGTTGAAAAGAATCAAATTTGAGGATAATTAGGCAGATGGACCTGATTTTGACATTCTTCAACAAGTATTCTCCAATTATGATGAATATCTCCTTGACCAAGGAATGCAGGAATGAGCTAAAAAATGAACATTCTCTTCTGGGTGGACAACTTCCTCTGCTCTCCTATTTTGCAGGGTTATGACATAAGTTGAAGTGTAGATCTCATCCAACAGTTCTACCTTCCTCCTTGGGCGTCATATTTTTTTTGTATTAAAGATAGTTAAAAACAACAAAAGGATGCTACAACTTAAACCTGCCCTTGTGCAGCTAGCAGTAAATCACTTACAATTTAAACTCTGACTCATTTTTCAACCCATCAAAGAATTACTGCCTGTCCTACAACTTAATTACAAATTATGCACTTTGATTGGATTAATACAAAGTTTCACACGAAGACAAGCAATCATACTATCAATCCTGAAAGAGTTTCTAGTAATAGAACTGCTAGAAGACCTCAAACTCGCTTCTAAAGCTTGGCTTAAAACTGGACAATCTGCTAGATTAAGCTGCCAGGATCTTAGCATAAATGACTTCATCCTCTTTTACTGCCTCTCCCTGTGCTGTTACTGCCGCACAAAACTGCTCAGGCCTAAAGGGCTGCATCATTGAGTTGTCCACAAATCATGCTCCCCCCAGCTCCCTCCTCCACACTGGCATCATTGAACACCTTTTGAAACTTTCCTAAAGCTTGGAGAAAAATCCCTGCTTCACTGTATTCATAACTCCATTTATGCACTCTTTTCACTTCTGTTTTGTGAGCCACCTCATCAGTTAACAGCTTCCTGAATTTAGCCTTGTTAGCCTCCATCACCATTGTAACCTGCATAGCCACATTGAAAAAAATGAGACGTTTATTGGACTCAGTAAGCCCTCTAGCACTTCCTTGAAATTTTTCCTCATTCCTAGCCCTCCAAATGAACCAAAGGATCTCAGTAGTAAGACAATCCCAGAAGGCATTAGCTTCCTTATTAAGCTTTTTATCACAAAACATAATATCACAGTATCTAACATTACCATTGCTATTCCAAATTAACAAATGGTTACAGAAAATATTCCAGACCTCCTTTGCATAGAAACAGTTAAAGAAAATATGCATTATACTTTCAGGAAACCTGCAAATAGTGCAAATATCAACATCATTATGCGTATGTTTATAAGGCAACTTGTGCAGCAGTAATTGCCATCTGAAACAGGCTTTTTTTGGCTCCTCTAAATTCTGCCAAATTGCAGTGAAAGTTTTCCTCCACCTGTTTTCTAAAAGTATCACATCCCAACAAAGATTAACATGCTCAAAAATAGATTCTTTCTTGGTAAGCTCTTTATATAAATTTTTAGCCTTAATATCACATAAAAGTGAACCATCAAACCAAACAATATCATCATTAAAATCACAACTATCCTTCACATTGCTAGAAATAGAAATATCTTTGCAAGCATCATTTTGGACAACAAGGCCATTAGTTATTAAACTAAATATTAGCTAACATAGTCACTTCATATAGTTTTGGTTCCTTGATTAGTGGATCTGTCAACTTTGGATTAAGAGAAATTTATGCATGGCTTGCCTATATCTAATTTTTGGGCTCCATTTTGTAAAGTTCAGTTGATTGAAGAAGAATTAGCCACGTGATGAGATAGTAGATAGTGATTATAGTCTTAGGATTTTATAAGCTTTAAGCAAGATACTTTGAAAACTATGTTGTACTTAGATAATTTTATAGTTCTATATAGTTGCATGTTCTTGTCAAGTTTGGACTTGAATGATAATGTTAATGAATTATAATCATCTATATGCCAGTGGATGTTGTGCATAATTTTTTTCTATTTGATACAAATCAATAGGGGAAACCGGATCTAAGATTATTTCATTGAATTTTCTATGAATGGAATTCATTTATGTCTATTTGATCTAATTTTAGCAATGAGTGGGTGATATGTTTTGATCTTCAAGTAAAGTTTTGATGAATGGTTGTGATTGTTGAACTAGCATTGTGAATGTTTGTAATGGTGTAGGTTATGCTATGGGTTGCATCATGTTATGGTTTTGGTTAGTTGGAAAACCCTCGTTCAAATACATGTCTAGATGTGAATAAGTTTATATTCATGTTTTACTATTCTAAGGAATTGTTCTATCTTTTTCTATTTCTTTATACCCCCTCCAATGAAGGATAATTGATATGATTCATTTTGTATTCCTTTATACCAGCAAGGCCCCTTGAATATTACGGTTGCATTGGCCATTTAGTAACACCAATACAATTGAGAATGAACTACCAGGACCTTGGAAGACATATCACTTTATGTTATCTTTCTTTTTCAGGAAAAATACATGTATAGAAATATTTTTTTTAATGTTGGTGTGCTATTTTGACCATCAACAAGTAACTCATCGATCAAATATTTCACCTAAAGGAGGCGACTTCTAGTATCCATAGGCATGAATATAGATGCCATTATAAAAAATGTTGTCAAATCCACCATTAACACCACAAGATCTATTACATTTACTATCCGATTAAACTTAAAAAAACCTAATCATTTATACACACCTTACTACTCTTATTGTCCATTTATCATCCAAATTTAGTATTGTTTATCCACCGATAACCTATAAAACACATTATGATGAGATTTCACCAAGTTTTTTGTTTATCAAACATAGATCTTTATTGTATGCATTTAATGCCTAAACATGCTCCATTAATACTTTGAATTTTTAAATCATAACACTAATGTAACTTGTACCTTCTTTTGAATGAACTTAGCTTTGTTTCTCCATGAAGTCATCTTCGTGTGAGTCATCACTAGCTCCTAGTGATCTACCTACTTGATATCCAAGTAGATAATTAGGGTGAGGAGAATCACCCTAACTAGTAAATCCCACCCTACCATATTTGGATTATGCTAAAATATTTATTCCAAAAATAAACTCTCTCAACTTTACACTCTCATTATCATTTAAATCATTTCAATATGAAATTACCTTTATCTTGATATTCTCAAGGTATGAACATTTAAATATTTTTCCAATGTAGTGGTCAAAATCCCCTCCATGGAAAAGAGGGTCCCTAGAAATTCATCTTCCCACCAAAAACCTACAAAAGCATTACATGACATTCACTTTCAATATTTATTAGTTAAATTGAAATTCTAATTTCATGATAATGAGTTATAAATTAATTTTCTTCAAGGACTACTTATGGGTAATAAGAATAACATTTGTGTTTAAAAAACTGCCCTCTTTAGATATATGCGTACACATATTTGAATAATCTTAAGGCAAAATTTTTAGAAATAAATATAATTAAATAGTATTCATCATCTGAATCATCTTACCCTTCCAAGTTTTGAAAGCCAAATAATTTCTTGAAGGGTAATCATACAAAGGAATATGTTAATTAAGTTGCTAATAATTCAATTTTCCTCTATTTTAAAAATAATTCTTGAAGTTCACTAAGCTTCATTAATGTTTGGAGGATTTACTTAAAATTTTATTGATTATTAATCTAATTACTCTCCCTCTAGTATATCCATTTGATCCAAATAAAAAAAGTCTTAAATATATAATGAGAAACTATTATAAAACTTCCACATAGTCAAAGGTCATTCTATACATAATCATGTATTTAATCCTCAAGTGTAAAGTACAAGATTTTATAGATAAAAATATGATGAACGTGTTGAACGTGTCAATGAAAATGGAAATCATTTATTTGAACCAACAAATTAAAGATTCAAAATTCCAATATGGCATTTTTCATATGATACATTTATAATGTTGAGGTATGTAATAATAGAAGTATATAAATTGTCTAATAATGTTGAAAATAAAGAAATATAGGATACACTTACTTTTGTGAGGGAAATTAAAACACTACCAATGCCTTGAAGAAAATTAAAATACTTGATTTATTCCCTAGTTGCTCTTGGAATGTAGAAAATTAAAATACTTGATTTCTTCCCTAGTTACTCTTGGTAATTCCAAGAATCTCTTGGAACATAGTTCCTAAAATGAAACTCAAAACACCAAGGTTACAAAATAATGACCAAATGGTAGTGCAAAGATTTATCGCCACCATACTTAAATGAGTTATAGTCTCCCCCACATGTACATGCAACCTCTTATCTAATAATTATGATGTATATAGGACCTTGATCATTTGAAAGATAAAATAATACTTGTACATGGTAGAATCAATTGGGAAAAGTGCTAAAAAAATATTTGGCATGATAGATGCATCAAGCACAAGGAATTTCACAATAATGAGATGATAATTATTAGACTAAAATCACCCAAGAAATTCAAACTTTCTCATTGGTTAGGGTCTTACATTTCATCAAAGATTTCACAATGTATAGCATAGTTAAGAACTAGACATAATTAATGGGAAAATGTGTTATTACATGAATGGTTTGATATTCAACCTAATACATACTAGCTATGTTTAGGTTATCACCAATTTTGGGTCAAAGAATCTTTAATATTCCTAAAAATACCTTCCAGACTCATGAAATCCATTGTGAATTTTTTCCATGACCTTTGGACTATCCAATGTCCCCTCTACTTTTTAGTCTCATGAACATAATGTTTCATTTCTAATAATACAAATTCATATTGGTCTTCCTTGATGATATTCTCATGTATAGTTAGACATGGACCAATCATCTTTGAATCATGTGGATATTTTCCCTTTAAATTTTACAAGATCATTTTCTCCTTTTCAAGAATTCTAAATGTGCCTTTGGAGTATAAAAAATGGATTATTTGGACCAAATTATTTCACAATATGGTGTCTAGGTGGACCCTATGGATATTTCCATAATCTAAGAGTGGGCATGACCTAAGTCCCTTAAAGGATTATGAGGATTATTAATTTTGATATGGTACTATTATAGGATTGTGCAAAGTTATGGTAAAATTATTGAGCCCTTAACAAATTTTATAAAAAAGGACCCATTTGATTGATCTAAATTAGTATACTTGGCCTTTGATGTACTTAAAATTTCTATGTGTTTTAGTTCAAATTTGTGTTGCAAGTATGAGCAGTTAGTGTTGTCATTGATGTCAACAAGCCTGTGTTGTCATTGATGTCTATTGTTGGGTGAGATTTTTGTAAGAGAGTGAGCAGTTGATGTTATCCATTCTTTGATTAGTTGTATTATGTTGTCATAAGTAAAGCTACTGGTGTCAACCTCTAGTGTTTCTTTGATAAGCTTTTGTCTATGGATGTTTGGTTGAGTTGCTATGTTGCAATTGGTTCAATTTTGTTGAGTAAGTGATGAAGATAATGAGGATGTGTCTTTGGTGATTGGTTTCCAAGTGCTTTTGAGAAAATTTGATAAAAAGAGGAAATAATGTGTTGCAGTGGTGTTCTATGTTGCAAGGGTGTGTTCTGGTTTTGCTTCATATTTCTTCTAGGTTAAAGATATTCTTGTGTGTTTTGGATATGTTGATAAGAGATGTTTAGATGTGTTATATCCATAATTTGGTGTGTTGGATCATTGTATAGAAGAAGTTGTGTTCACCAACGTGTTAACTGTGCATTGCAAAGGTATTTGGGTGAAATGTCCTTGCTCCATGTTTCTCTGCAATTATGTTTTAGGTCTTACAGATCTGTGGGTGTGTTGATTGTGTTGGTATCTTTGTTCAATTGAGGTTATTTTTGGTTTGGTGCTTTTGAAGTTAGTTTTTGAAGTTATAGTGTATGACATAATTGTCTAGGTGTACTAGATGTGTACATTCTCTAGGTGAAAGTTGTTGCGAAGGATTTTGTTGCATTTCAAAGTATTTGATGAATATTCTAGATTACGTTCAAGCATTGTGTGTGGTTTGCAAGTCACCCTTGGATTTAAGGAAGTGTGCACTTAAAAGTTTAATGGTGTTTACACGGGTATTAGTCGGCATGTTGTTTACACTAAGTGCGATGGATAATTATTGTTTATAGAAGCATGTGGTTGAGTGGTATTGTAGATTTAGGTCCTAAATAAGGTTTGATGTGGTATAATTTCACTTCTATCCACCACAGAAGTGTTTTGGCACCAACCTAACTTGAATTTGCACATTTTATGTGCATAACCAATCTTGGAGAAGGGTTTCAAGGTTGAAGATGGTATAAATAAGAGTTAAGTTGTTGAGGGATGATGATATAGACAAGAGAGATGTGAATGATGCAAAGTGAAAAGTTATAGAGTGTGAAACTGAGAAGTGCAATGCAAGCTTTCATGTGTTAGATTACTAGATGTAGTGAGCAGAAGGTGTCTACAATTCTTCAATCAAGATACAAAGGTGTTGGTGACATCATGGTGGATTCTTCGTTGCATTGAGATTATTTTCTATGTGTAACATTCTTCTCCAACTTCTTTTCATTCTAGCATTAAGCCTTTCTTCTTTGGGTAGTGAGTCATATGATAGTTAGCCCTATTGTATTTGGTGTTGATATTACTTATATTGTGAGCTAATCCTCACCATTGTTTTTCTCTTCTTGGTTTTTCCATGTAAATATGGTGTTCTCTTGTGTATGGTATTAAGTTGTTTCAATTTTTTTTGTTTTCTTTTCATGCTAAATCATCATAACATATTTAAGGGTTTAATAAATGAATGTGGATCTAAATGTGTATGAGGGTTTTGAAGTTTTAAGGTACAACTAATTCACCCCCCCTCTTAGTTGTCTTGTGCATTCAAAAATTGGTATCAGAGCAAGGTTCCTTGGAAGAAGCTTAACCGCTTAAGGTAGGTCTAAGATGGCACACAAGAAGGAGATCCCTATGTTTGATGGAACAGACTATGCATTCTAGAAAATAAGGATGGAAGGCTTTCTAAGTGTAGACACTCAAAATATCTTGATTGATATCATGCACTTGATCCTGATTTACTAATTTTGATTCTTCCTTGATCATTTCCTTACTAACCAATTAATTGAATAATCTTTATTTAATTAATTCATCAAAATTCCTCCTTTAATTAAATAAATCAACTTTATTTAATTAAATCCTAATGTTCTCCCTTTAGTTAAATAAATCAACTTTATTTAATTAAATCCTAATGTTCTTCATTTGATTAAATAAATCAACTTTATTTAATAAAATCCTAATGTTCTTCATTTAATTGAATAAATCAAATTTATTTAATTAAATTACTAAACTTCCAACATCCTCTCATTTGATTTAAATAAATTCAAACATCTAAATCAAATGTCACCAATCAAACTAATCTCCTCTAAGTTAATTAATCCTAGATTAATTAGCTCCTAACACTAATCCTCCATTCCTCTAGCTTTTGCAAGTTGCACATATAAATCAATTTATTTGATTTATTAACTCCCTCTATTTTCATTCAAATATGGCATATTCATTGGAATATTCCATCCACTTGACTTTTCCCTCCCAAAGGACTTTTGTCC
This sequence comes from Sequoia sempervirens, assembly GCA_007258455.2. Lineage (NCBI taxonomy): Eukaryota > Viridiplantae > Streptophyta > Pinopsida > Cupressales > Cupressaceae > Sequoia > Sequoia sempervirens. Next base: position 87,510 of record VDFB02321503.1, read on the forward strand.
TCCAACTTGGCATTAAAATCCCTTACATGTCCTCTTACACAAGCCAACTTGGCATTAATTCCCATTACATCCCTCCTTACACAAGTCACCTCTTTAAATTCAAATTTCACCTACATGCATTCAACATGCACATTGTTCAAAATGTGCTCCACTCTCCTTCATTAGCATGTTGACAAGTGGCACAATGCCATTGGTTCCTTCTTTAATCCCACCTTCATTCTTCAATCCTTTTCCATTATAAATAGAGGCCTTCTCTATTGATTTGGCATCCACAATCCATTTAAGATCATTATGCTCATTTGAATCCACAATCATTCACAAGTTTATGCAAGTTTATTATACACATTTTCATCCACACTTTCATCCAAGTTAACATAGAATTCATCATCCATAGCTAGGTTATTGGAATTTTGCACCAAAGATCACACATTTCATCCATCAAGCTTATCAAGGAAATGGGAAAGGGCTTCTTTCCACATCAAAGAAGCACCAATTCCCCCATGGGATGCTAGTTTGAGCATTTTGAATAATATTTCATTATCTTTTACTTGATATTTTACCTTATTTTCTTGTTCTTGTGTTTGAATGAAATTCATGGGGAATGTTTGGTTTAAACTTGTTTAAGGACTAATGTTTGATTGTGTGTTCATGTTTGAGAAATTTTAGACAAAGCATTCTACATTTGGTGCTAGAAGAAGGGAAGAAATTTCAAATTTAACAACATTTGTTTGGTCAATTATGTTGTTTTTCTCTATTTTTTGTTCTTTCAGGACACGACGACGCTGAGGAGGAAAAAAAGTGACACTATCAATCCATCATTGCTATATAGTGACATTGCCTTTGTATCCAAAGGGTGACACTGCAATGTTTCTCTTGAGAGCCGAATCATTCAAATTTCAAAGGGCGACATTGGGTGATATAGGGACACAATCGTGGTCTCTATCTTTCCACAGAGCGATGTTGATTTCCATAGAGCAACATTGAAGCTCCAAAAAATGATGCCTTTGCAGATTATGACGTTGGGTTGGGGTAAAAGGTCAATTTTTCAAATTTATTTTAACATGTGCTTTTTTATTTTGACCTCCTTTGACCTTTGACCTATTTCGTGGCTCTATTTTTGTAGGCTAATCAACTTTTGTAGGTTAGGTGATCAAGAAGGAAAGAAGGAAACAAAAAAGAAGGCTTCTCATGGCCCTATTTCACAATTGTAACAAGTGTTTTTAAACACTTTGGGGACACCTATAACCCAATCTTTAGGATCTTGTTATCTTCAGCTTTAGAACTTAAATACATTTTGTTTGGGCTTTAAAAAGAACATACAAAATCTTTTTTTTTCTCGAAGGGTTAAAAAGAACATTAGAAACTCGCTAGATTTGATTTTGGGTCTTAAAAATTGAACAAACAACTTCAAACACTTGATTTTGGTGCTATAAAAAGAACTCATTACTGCTTTTGAGGTCTAAAATGAACATGTGTTTATCTTGTTTTGTAATATTTTTTTACAAACTAATACCATTGAAATGCATATGCACTTCTCTCACGCTTCATGGTGATCTTGAGAATCAAAATCATTTTGGTGATATTAGATTGTCCAAAGGATTTCCTCCACATTTCAAATTTGGGCTCTTAAAATTGAACAAAGCTTGCTAGTGTGAGAAAGGACATTGTGTGTGTTCTCTCTTTGTTCATGCAAATAAAGATTGATCGAACTACTGATGCACCTACTCACTTTTGTTGACCTTTAGAGGGCCTTGGTGGGAAAAAGTACTCACCCAAGGGAATGACCCAAGTAGTAACGAGCATAAGCCAAGCTCTTCCAAACTGCTATATAAATTTTTGGTTGCGATGAAAATTGTAAACAATGGGAAGCAGTGCATGATAACTCTCCCCCAATGTCTTTATGATGAGTAAAGCCCTTATTCTAAGGGTTGGGAGATCTCTCACAAGGATTTTATCATTGCACCCCCTAAACTGGATGCCCTTACTACAAACCTTTGTTCAAAATCCAAAATCCCAATATTTTTTGGCGTCAGGAGGTCGAACCTCCAAAGTTGTCCCACATACTTGCGATTCTTTGTAGAGATGAAAATTTTGTCATGGGAGATTCATGAGAACTAAAGCTTGGCTGACCCGTAGAAGTGAGTGACGTGGAGGGGAGCCAGTGTGGTCAAGCTTCTAGTCATCCGCTCTAAATAAGCGTAGCTGGATTTATCCAAGTGGGAATTCAAAAAATATTTTCTTTTCCACCCTAGGATTGTGCAATCTTTGAGTCAATTAAACACTTTGCTTGGAACTAAAACATTGGAAAACAAACATTCAAAAAGGTCATTAAATTTCAAACCCTTTAGTAGAGGCAAATACCTTTGAAAAATCCAAGTGCTACTTCTTGTCCCTAGGGATTTCATCCTTAGAGGCTTCTAAGTATTTGGATTTATATCTCAATTTTCTCTCTCTAAAGTCAACATTAGGGAACTATTGCCTTAATTCTCTTGATTTCCACATAATGGACTTTGTGGGATGAAAATAAATTGAGACATAGACATTTAGTTGAAAAGCTAAGCAAAAAAGTGTTCTGGTAAAAGAACTCATTAAGCGAAGATAAAGGACAAATTGAACCCCACACATGTGTTTGTTCAAATGATTTCCCACAAGATCAAAATCACAAAACCAAAGTCCATCAATCAAAACAATCATCTTAGTCCAAGAAATCTCAAGAAACGCCAGTTTATGCTTTACGCAGTTAGAGAAAGATTGGTCTATAACTTTTACAAGTGTGCTTCAAAAGACAATCCCAATTTGTATTCATTCTATTATTGTCAAAATCCAAGTCTTTTTCAACCTTTTTTGTATCTCACTTTGTAGGGTTGAAAGGTCCTTAGAATTATAGCTTGTTCTTCAATACCTAGGTCTTGTAAACAAAAGTCTCTCTAAGTTCACTTAGGATCAAAATCAACACTTTCATCCATCCCCCAAACATCAATCAAATCCCATCTCACAAACAACTCTTAAAAATCTTGGAAAAAATCCTTCATGATGGGCTTTTGGAAAATCCTTCTAAATCAAAACCAAAATCATCTTTTTTGATTGTGTGTGGATGCATCCTTCTTTATACACTTAGTTAAATTATCATCTTGTGGACAAGTTTATTCCAAGACAACATCTAACCTCTTGGATTTTATGAGTTCATTATCAAATCCAAAATCAAAATCAAAATCCAAATCAAATCCAAATCAAGTCAAAATCAAATCAAAATCAAAATAAAAAATCCAAAAGTCCTAAAGTCTAGTATCCCTCCAAGGTTCTTAAGAGTTCAATCACTCACATCACTCATCTTTCATTATCTCATCACCATCCTTTGATCCTTAACATCATAGATTTTCTTTTTTGTACCTAAAGTTTAGACCAATCTAAGGAGTTAGAGGTTCACCTCCCCACATTCCTGAAAATTGATCCTTATTTTATGGTCCAAACTAGATCTCAACACAAGAAGAACATGGAAACAAACAAAGAAACATCCACTTCAAGTGACTTGAGTCAAACTGCACTTGAAATCAACCCCATCGGATCTAGCAATCCCCCACTTGGCCTTCCTCAACTTCCACAATATCTTCAAGAGGGAGGTTGCCAAGTGGAGGATATCACCAACAATGTCCTAGGAATGACTCAAGATGAAATCATGGAAACGGTCCAAAACCTTGAAAATCACAAAATTGTCAACACAATGATGAGACTTAATCCTTCACAATACATGTTGGAATTGGCTAAAGAGGGGGATAAACTCCCTTTTGACTATGATGTAAGAAATATTGTGGAGAAACCTCTTGGGATTATGCCACCACTCTCATTCACACCTTCCTTCCAAAGCATCATTCAACCATCCCGTAACCAATCTCATCTCATGCTCCAAGTCAACCCATAGTTACCAAGGGGAGTTCATTGCTACATTCTCTTCAAACACATCTCCTTGTAAACAACCAAGACTTGGATGCGAACACCATCTTGGGTCAATCGAATACCATTCCTCAAGATCCAAAACACCCATATGTTTCACTTGTCTTTCATGACACCAACAATCCATCCACTTTCTCTACAACACTGGAATATTCCCTTAACACACAAGTCTCTCTCCCCATGACTTCACAAGGAGAAGGGGGACTATTTGGACAAGGGGGAATCTTTGATCCCTCATCATCACTTTCTCAAGGAAACACACCACCCATCTTCCCACTGTTTCCCATCTACCATTGACATCCACACCAATTCTTGGTTTAGGGAAACCCCCTTTACCTATCCATAATCAACCAAATCAAAGCAATCCTCCAATCATGAATCAAACCAACATACCAAATCCTCTGATCATTCCACCGACATCGCAACACCAGGTGGAACCAATCCAAAAAACATAATCAATCACTACACCATCTATAAATGTGGTCTCTCGAGGACCTAGCATAACAACCGCATCATCCACCACACAACCCGCTATCATCAATCCAATGACACCTCAACAAACTCTCATCACAACATCTCACACCATTTTGAATCCTCCACCTCCACCACCAAAACCAAACATGGAAAATCAATACAGTATCACATTGCAAGCTGCCCAACAAGCCTATCAAAAGGCACTTCAACAATTTCAAAATCAACAAGCTACACAAGTTGCACAACTAGCCACTCAAGCCCAAGCTTAATTGCAACAACAAGCCGCATAAGTTGCACAAGCCATACAATCTACATAAGCCGCACAGGCTGCCCAAGCTGCACAAGTCGCTCAACAAGCTCAAGCTCAAGCACAAGCTCAATATCAAAAGCAATAAGCTCAAGCACAAGCACAATTCCAAGCACAACAAAAAGCAGATCAGTAACAAGCCTATCAGCAAGCTTTACAACAATACCGTGTGCAACAAGAAGCAACTCAACTATTAGCTCAACAACAAGCATTGTTGGCACAATAGCAACAAGACCAAAAACAAGCATTGTTGGTACAACAACAACAAAACCAACAACAAGCATTGTTGGCATAACAGTAGTTGTAGGCATACCAACAAGCATTGTTCACACAACAAAACTTGCAACCGCCTCCTACAAACACCCAAAACAACCCACCCATCACTTTACAATCAAACCCCATTCATCCCACCTCTCGATTTGCAAAATGATGTGTCTACACAAATCAAATTTCTCTCATAACGAGTGTTAGACCTCCAATTGGGAAAGTCAATGAAAACACAAAGAAATTTGTGCCCTTATCCATTTGACAAAAGTGTTGCAATGGTTCCATTCCCAAAAGGGTTTGAGATACCTAAATTTGACAAATATCATGGGATAAGTAATCCTAAAGATCACATCAGGGAATTCCAAGTACATTGTATGGAAGTTGCATACGATGACACATATCTAATGTGACTATTCCCTCAGAGTCTGGCTGGACTAGTAATGGAATGGTTCTCGCCTTCCTCCTAGAATCAAAAAGTTCCAAGAAATTGTGGATGCATTCAATATAGAACTACGCATTCAACATAGGCATAGATGTAAGTCTAGAAGAACTATCTACTCTTTGTTGGAATTGTGTGCCTCAATCCCACAAGCTAAAATCTCTTGTGAGCAATTTTGGTGTGACTGTTGAGATGTTTGGCCGATCTGCTAGTTGATCCTAAACTGTCATTGTGACCTCCTAATTGTCTTGGCGATCGGTGTAACTTGGACTATTAGAATGATGTTTCAGAAATGGTAGAAAGTCTGGCCGATATCGGCGTGACCCTTGGTCTATCTGGCCGATGTAGCAATCGGTGTGACTTGCCTCTTTTGGAATGAGTCTTAGCGTTGGGAGAAGTCTTGCTGATGGTGTTTGGTCAGAGAGACTCTTGGCGAGGGATTTTATCAGTGTGACTTGTTGTGTTCATTGTGACCCTCTGCCGAGAGTGTTGGTCTGGCCGACGGGTCTGCTTTCGGTGTGAGTTGGGATTTCGGTGAAACCTTTTTCCGATGTATGTTGTCTTGACGATAAGGTGTGAGTTGGTGCTCCCGTTGATCGTCGGGGTGAGTCTAGCTGATGGACTATTGTCGATGAGACTCTGGCCGATGATTTGCATCAGGGTGACTCAAGGTGAAAGACAAATCAGAGTAACATGAAGGCTCATTGGAACTCTTAGCGACTGTGGAAGTCTCACCAACGGGTGTATTGGACATCGATGTGACTCTTGAACTTGTTATGATCTCCTTCTGATGGTAGTGACTCTTGTCGATAGCAATGGTCATGGTGATGGTTATGTAGTCAAACTTTGTGGCATCGAGGAGACACGGTTTAGTGTCTCACCGACATGCGATACTATTGATCATTCTGACCGAATCAAAGACTATCCTACATGGTGTGACTTGGACCTATCAGAGAGGGCAGAATGTGAACCATTTGTTGTGAGATAGTTGCAACCGTTTCTTGCGTGGAAGATGAACTGTTTGTGAGGAAACCTCTATGCGAGGAAATGGAAATGTCTATGTTTTGGGCAATGGTTGACGGTGGTGTTGAGCTAGAGATTTTTGTTCGACAGTTGTGATCTGACAGTTAAAAATGTGTTGATTCACAGAGGCAGTTGAGAATGAATGTATATTTGTATGCATTGGACATTCTAGAAGAGAGGAAGAGAGAGGTAGGGTTATGCTATCGAAATATCTCTTGATCAAGGATCATGGTTGATCTCTTTCTTGTTGATCTGCATTGTATACTATGTGAGGATATTGTAACAGTGCGAAGATTGTATGGTCTAATGGATTGATTAGGAAATGTAAAGGGGAGAGTTTGCTACCAGGTTGTATCCAGAATGAACAAGATGTAATCTTTGAAAAGGTTGAGCCTGAAATTGTATTGTAACCTTTTGTTGTTGAATAATACAATGGCTCGAACTTTGGAGGGTGGGGTTTTTTACCCGAAAGGGTTTTCCCCACTTAAATCTGTGTGTTCTAGTTTTTTGTCTCATCTTTCATGTTTGTTGATTCTTGTAGTAAAATTTGTTAATGCATGTTGTTCAATTTTACATGTGCTTCTCTCAGAAGGATTAATGTGGGAAATGAACTATGTATGTTTCCGCTTTAGGACATAGTTGTACGTGTCTTTGAGGCAATCTAATCAGAATTTAAGTTACCAAAGGAACTATGTTCTTGGAGGTTTCTCTGAGATGCCCTAAATTTCCCTTACAAGTGGTATCAAAGCCTTCTTTTGGTTGCTGGTTCTGGGTATTTCTCCTATGAAGATTTCTCAGTTTGTTAGGCTGGAGGAAATATGGAGGAATCGTCTGATTTATTGATCCTTTGGTTAGTGGAAGTCTTGTGAAATTTTGAGACAGCACGCAACTTAGGATGGTGAAGATGGAAGAAAGGGAGTTGATCATGTTGTTTTGTTGTGATCTGTGTCTCCTAGTTGGTAGTGGTATAACCTTAGTGTATGAGGTGGATTTCTTTTCTCCGTGGTTGTGTAGAAGTAAATCTTTCATATTGAGTGTCTGTGTGAGAGGCTCTTGGGTGATATGGAGAAGCCTATGTTGTTTCTCAGCCCTGGAAGTGAGTGCTTATGCTAGGTGGTGTTTCTTGGTGTTGGAAGACACTATTTCCTGTTAACCTTGAATACATAAAGGCTATGGAGTTAATCATTAGATGATTTGCAAGCTTCTGAAATAGCCTTTCTCTCTTTCTCAGATGCATGTACATGTTATTGGTTTTAGAGTTGGCCTGAAAGGGGCCTGGATTTTCCTAAACTAATGTTTTCCTTCTAAGGATGATTTGTACTTGTGTGGCTCTGTGGTTTTGCAGGTTTTACACGGTTAAGCAAAACTTGTGGTTATGTGGAGTTGTTGTTAAGCTATTCTCTAGACCCTAGGATTTTGGGGTGTTGCTGGATGAGATAATTGCAGTTCTACATGCATGCTTTGTGCGTGTTTTGAGGAGGTGTGTTTTTCTTCTCTTCATGGGAGTGTTGGTAAGTGATTTATCACTCAGCATTCTTGTACTGGTGCCTATGGGTTTCTTGATTATGGTGCTCATTGTGGACATGATTGGAAAACCAAATTTGGTGTGTTCTGGTGTTTGAGTCATGTTGTCTATGTGGTTATTCTCTTTGATATCTCAGTGTTGCAGTTTCCAATGCGATGATGGGTTTGTATGATTTTTGTGATCTACAAGTTATGTGGTTGGTGGATTAGCCACCCATTGGCTGCAGTGAGATAACTTGGATGTGGACTATCTTTATCCACAAGGTTGATTCATTGTTGGTGCAGACTTGTTAGCTGGCCTTGTTTGTGGTCACTTGTGCATTGGTGTGATTGCTTTGAGATGAGAGGATGAATATTGTTGAGTACCTGAATAGTCAGTTATGGGACCTATAGCAGGTGGTCATGATGCTTGGAGAGCTCGGATGTCATGTTTCAGTGGGAGCTTTTAGCAGTAACTGTGGGTTCATCACATGGTGGTGAATGGTCTTCTTTAGTGTTGCAAATGTTTCAGGGGGGAGCTTTTAGATCCTATTGCTACAGAAGGGTTCTTTCACATTTTCATAGACATTATTTGAAGATGTGCAACATCTTGGAACCATGGAGGACGCTTGGAGTCTTTGGTTGAGGTGTTGGTGGTGCTTGACAGGTGATGTTGGTTTTAAGTTTGTTTGCTTTATGTCATGGTATACTCTTGTTTATGCATTAGAGTTTTGGCATTGTGCATTGTACTTGAGACCATGGTGAAGTCACTTGAAGCATGGTATCTCCTAAGGGGATGTGAAGATCATGTTGTTGTGATAAGTTCTTGATTCAAATGATTGGAGCTTTGACAGTAGTCTGGTAATTCTTTGTGTATTGGGTGCTTTGATTATTTGCTCGATACTTCGTGATAGTGTGGTAATGTAGTTAAAATTTAGCATGAGATGATCGGTTGCTAGTACTCATGGATACATGAATAATAAGGTGAGGTTGTATTTCTCTTGAAATGAGAAGTGTTGTTGATGGTATTCTTGATGAAAATTTCAGCAGAAAGTCTAAGAAGCCTACACCTTGGTTGAACATGAGTTCAATAGAGACCTATGAGGAGATTGCTCTTGGATTAGTCATGATGGATTTTATATCTTGAAGGAGTATTCTCATTCCCACTCTGGTATGGCGACCGATCATGCTATAATCAGA
>VDFB02321504.1:0-20936 GCA_007258455.2 Sequoia sempervirens
TGGTTGTTGTTGCACCAAAAGGTTGACCTGTTAATTCCTAATACAACTGCCAAAGTTAATGAATCCATGGGAGGTGGTTAAGCCATGTCATGAACCCAAGAGTTGTGTTGCAAAACACAAGGAGACCAAGGGTGCACACCTTGCAACACCCTAGTCCTACCTTTTTTGGCTTAGATTTCTATCAGACCTCTGTCTCTATGTCATCTGTTTGTTTTTGCTCTTTGTTTTTTTCTTTTGAATGTTTTACTATGACTATTCAAAAATTTAGTGTTTGAAACTTGTATGAGCTTCACAACCTAGTTTCCTATTTCCAATACTTTGGTGAGATGTAGTTGTATACTTATGGTATCCTACATTTTTGTTACATCCGTTGTGGATCTTGGGTCTTCCAACTCTTTCACGCAAGGTATTGCTAATACCATTCCCATTTTGGACTATCCCTAAACCTACCATACCAATGACAACTTCACAAAAAAGCACCTTTATGGATGTTGAGACTATTGTTTCCCATGTTCCCAAAGAAAAACTGAAAAAATTAGACAAATACTTAGGGGGACTGCAAGACTACCTAAGCATTGAATCCTTGGTGGGATAAACAATTCCTATAGTAGACAACTTAAGGAAACCAATCAATGATGCACAAGGATTAGAGGTTTTGTGTAGTCTAGCCCGCATAGTTGATACTAACATCCCTACAATGGCTAGTTGCACTCAAGCTTTAGGATTCACTTAAATTGAAGGAGGAACCCAAGTCTCCCTCCCCACAACTATTGCCTCTATTCCTACATATACACTACCAATTGTAGCTTCAACGATACAAAAATTCAATGGAATAACTCCAACCTTAGGGATCTGCAGTAGGCATCCTTATAGCTTCATGACATCAAATGTGACACCTCAATATTCATCCCCTCTTATAAACTTGTAATATAGTAGTCCACCAAAAACTTACACAATCCCACCATATTCACCACACTCTCAAAACATGTCAAGCAATTACTCAGTCATTAACCAACTTTTCAAAATGTAACCTCACTCTAACAATAAATCTCGCAATTGAACCAAGCTCAAAATGGAAAACCATCACAATATGCCAAAGGGAGCCCTTTGTCACTTAAAATTTTGAAAACAACCATGTCGCTAAACACATAAATTCCTAGGTTTGAGAAATATAACCGTAAAGGGGATCCTAATAGTCACATATTAGCTTATACAACATTGTGTAGTGACTTCATCTTTGATGATAAGCTCCTAGCTAAACATTTTCCTAGGTCATTGAAAGACATGGCCTTGGAATGGTTTTTCTCATTTCTGAATAACTTAATTCATTGATTCAATAAAATTATTGATGCTTTCCTACAAGATTTCCAACAAAACATAAGTCTACAAATTACATTAAATATTTAGTGAGGTGCGAACAAGGAAAACATGAAAAGTGACAGACTTCATAGGATGATATCAGTTACCATATTCACAAATCAATCTTACTCTTCATGATGCAAATGTTCAAAGAGCATTCATTGAGAATTTACAACCTGACATTAGGGATAAGATCTTATTGATGAGATATCCATCCTTTACACATTTGTGTACGACTCTTTGTGACTGTCAGAATGTGGTTATTCAACATGAAGAAGCATCTTCATCAACTCCTACTGAAAAATCCAAATCTGTACCTGAAAAAAACTATCAACCATTCAAAAAGAAAAATAAGAACTTTATCAAGATAAACACACCTCAAACAACTCACCACATTGAGCCACAAGTTGTAGCTATAAGTTCAACTCCCTATCAATTTAGAGCAAGAGATAGACAATTTAGTCAATTGCTTGATTCCCTTCATTCAATCATGTTAAAAATTTTGAGTAAGAACCTAATGGAAAATTTCCACCTATTAGACCAGTGGCTACAATGTTATCTCAAAACTTCAACCCAAAATCCTTTTGTCAATATCATCATACACATGGACATGATACAGAGCGATGCATACATCTTAAACATCAAGTTCAAGACCTCATTGATTCTAATCACATCCAATTGGCCAATGTTAATGAAAAAGGAAAAAAATCTATGAACTTACCAAATCAAAACATAAATTTTCATAAATTCATGCCAAACCACACATCCAACTTTGTACAAGCTTGTGATGATAAGGTTGATGATATGAATGATGATGACAATAACAATGAGAATGAGGTAGATAACCTTGTTGCTTTAATAGATGTTCAACCTCGTAAGGTCCAAACCACTTTGTTACCCAGCATTGCTTTCACCCATATTGATGCATCTATACACGCGCCCGATGGTCCTCTTTATATCACCGAACGTATTAATGAAAAACCTACACAAGGAATACTCATTGATCCCATGTTTGTAGAGAATGTGATCACTAAGGAGTTCTTGTATGTGCATGATATTTATCAAGACTCTTATGAACAATCAAAATAATGGTTAAAAACTCATGATGGTTTTTCTCACCCTATAATAATAGGTTTGATCACTCTTCCTCTTAAAGATGGACCAAAAAAAATAGATGTCTCATTCTCTATCATCCTAGCATCGAACCAATTTCATGTGAAGTTAGGCTATCTGTGGCTACACTTCATGAATATTGTTCCATCAATTATCCACAAGTGAATAAAGTTCCCTTTTGAAAATCAAATACACATAGTGCATAATAGTGGGTTTAATTCTTTGTCTTCCTATGGAAAATTTTCCTTAGATTATTTTTGGCCTCAACCCATGGAACCAATTAAACCTCGAGGAGAATTATTTTTTAGATCATATAAAAAACTCAAGGCAAAGCACATAAAAGAATTATCCCTTAGTAATATTATAAGAAACATAAGGCTATGGTTGTTCCTCCTACCTTGCAAGTTGTGGATGAACCCATGCTCAAAGAAAAAGCCCTTCCAAATTCAAAAGGTATTTATGCTAGAGTTCTCCCATCTATATCATACAAGATACCAAGAGACAATCAAAATATTACCTTTGTGCCATCAAAATAAAAACAAATGTATAGAATTAAGGATATAGTGGCTTCCCAACCCTCAATGGTCCCTTCAATTCCTCCCCCAAGGGAAGAAAAGAGACCGATGGTCGAGAAACCCACTCTTACCCCTTCACAACTTGAAAATTGAACAAGAAGAAATAGAAATGCTAAATATCATAGGCGTAGACATCGTGCTATTTCTTGATAGTTAGAAGAAAAGAACAAAATATTAACTGATGACCAAACACCTATGCAAACAAATCAAGATGAGTTACAATTTTCACCCAAACATGACATTGAACCATACATGACTCAACCAAAAAAAATAATGAAACAAGAACATACCACTGAGATTGTCATTAAACCTCCTATTGTGATAAACTTGGATGATGAAGATGAAGATGTTAAAATTGAACAAGTGCATAAAGAACTATCTTTATTCTTTTTAAAGTCTATGTACTTAGATGGGGGAAACTGTGATGATCCTTTTGATGAGATAGATTCACCATGTGTTGAACCTGGTGATGCTCCTAGTACGATAATTGTTGTATTCCCTTTGGCTAGTTGTGGGTGATTTTCTTTAGATCAACCCACATGTGCAGTACCTATTTTTGTTTTTTTTATGTGTTCTTTTTGTTTTCTTACACATGATGTGATCTCTTGTGTTGTGCTGCTCGTGTCTTTTTATTTGTGAGTTTTTTTTGGATGGCCCTTGTTGCTCTATTGGTGCAAGGATACAAAGGAAACAAATCTATCATGACATTCTTCTATTTGCATCTTCATTCTTCTATATATCATAAAAAAAAAATTTGTCTTGTGTTTTCCTTTTGGGGATGATGCAAGACATTAAGACATTTAGGTCTCTTCCATGACCCAAAAAAAATTCTCTCTATGTGTCATTCTTCCATTGTGTTCATTGTTCCACGGGTATTTGTGGAATGATGTCGGTTTCAATCTCGTTTACATTATTGTAGCAAAGATGTATACTGACCCCGAATCTGTGGATCCCTTATGTGTTCATCTTTCATGTTGTTTGTTGCATTGTCTTAGGGGCAACCCCTTATCATGAGGCAACTTCATTTGGAACATATCATTGACATAAGGATTTATAAATAAGCTCTCATGACCCTTATCACATGGAATTTATCATTTTTTCTACCTTAAAAAAATTGCTCAAAACAAGGTGTTTAGCAATTAATTTAAGGTGGGGGCATACATGGGCACTTTTTCTTCCTTGTTCACATGAGTTGGACTTAGTGATGCATTGACATTGATATTGGCATTAAAGCATTTTTTCTTCACTTTGTTCACACGCATTGGACTTAGTGTTGTGTTGGTATAGTATTTTGATCATTTGTGTACCACCTTATCAGAATTATCAGGGAGCATAATTCTTGGTATAGTTGACATGGGTACACACCTAGTGAATATAGGACTTCACTAGACCTTGTGTGTTTCTCATTTTGCTACTTTGTCTTGGGGGCTCACCTACTAAATATTGGACTTCACTAGCTTGTGGTGCCTTTGATATGTGATTCACCTAGCAAATTTTGGACTTTGTTAGCTTGTGATTCATGAACTTTGGGTGTAGATCCTAGCATAATGCAACTTGCTAGTTCATGAGTATTCATAAATTTCCTTTGCATTTTGTGTTGGCATTATGTATTTTTTTGTATGTTGTCTTGTTGCATTACATACTGGAGACACCTATAAATTATCACTAAGTCTATGAATTTATTAAAACCCCCTTTTACATCTTTGATAATTAAATAATCTTAATTATTTAATTATTACCTAATGTCATAAATTCTTCTATTAATTAAATAATCTAAATTATTTAATTAATTCATTTTAACCTTTTCTGACACAAATAAATTTAATTTAATTTAATTAAATAACTTATTTTTCCTCACTTTTTGAATTAAATTTCTATTTAATCAAAAAGTTAACTCACTTTTTTCCTCTTGAAATGAGATAATGTTTCCATTATTTCAAAATGTATCTTCCTTTTTGAACTAACAAGAAAAATCAGTTAATTTCTTTTTTCCCTTGCACTTTCGATCTTTATCTTATCGCATCTCATTTAATTGCAGCTCCTTTTTCAAATTTTGGGTAAAAGAGTAGTATTTTTGACAAGAAAAGTTGATCAGGTAATATGGGCACAATCCAAGAGTGGATTTTACACAATCAAGCATGGCTATAAAGTGATTTTGAATAAGGGTGAATTAATTCAATCTCAGAGGGCTTTCTCATTCTGTTAGAAAAATGTGGTATTGCCAAAAGTGGGCATTTTTGCATGGCTAGTGTTGAAGAAAAGAGTTCTTACAAGTGATTGGATTGTTAAATTAGGAATTGCAAATCCTTTCAATTGTGTCTTATGTAATCAAACACTTGAAGATCTAGATCACTTGTTTTGCAATGCTCTTTTGCCTAGTCTTGTTGGTTATTTGTCTTGCAAAAAATGAGCTTTTATGCTTCGTTGTCAAATTCAATATGCGACCTTTCTCTTCTTGGCATGTGTTATACAAGTCTTCATTTTTTGCATGCATTTGGCGGGTCATACCAACAATAGTGATATGGGCTATTTGGTGGGAGAGGAATAAATGCATCTTAAGAAAAACCTCTACTTCTAATCAAACTTCCCGTGCAATTATTGAAAAATCAATCATAGAGGGAGTGTCTGGGTCCAAGATCATAAGAATGTTGGTTCTTTATTTACATCATGGGATAATAGCATGCTAAAAGGTTGGTAGGGTATAAGTTTTCCTTTTAAAGGAAGCTTAAAGCAACCTAATAAGGAAAAAGTGGATAGGAGTACAATTAAATGGTTCTTGCCAATGGAAGGCTTCTATAAACTGAATTGTGATGGAGCATCCAGAGGAAATCCATGTATCTCAGGGGTAGAAGTTTGTATCAGGGATGCATGAGGCATTATGAAGAGAGCTAGATCAATAATTTTACTGTCAGGAACAAACAGCATGGCAAAGTCAATGGCTATACTCTATGGTCTGCAACTTGCAAGGCAACTCCAAATTAGTGCAATACATATAGAAGGTGACTCTTTGATAGTTGTAAATGTGTGCAAAGAAAGAGAATGTTTTAGTTTGCATTTGAAATATATCTTGCGAAATGTGTGGAATCTATTAGATGAATTTGATGCTTATCAGATTTCACATACGTATCGGGAGGGTAATATGCTTGCAGATTGTTTAGCCAATATGGGGTGTGATAAGGAGGAAGTTTTTCTCATGGAGAATGATAATAAGCTTAAAACCTTCCTAGATCTATGGGAAATAATAAATAGAGAATGCTCATCTTAATTTTATTTGCAAACCAAACAAAGAGTCGGGAGATCTAACACAATGTAGATTGAAGTAGTTGTAAGCCTGCTTGATGAATGAGTAACTATTTAAATATAAATTTGAATATCTCAAATAGCATCAGATAGGGGGTAACATATTATCAAATAGTTTAACCAATATGGAGTGTGATAAATTAAAAAAGGAATTTGTGATTTCAACCAAGTTTAGTGTGGAGGCAAGGGAAGATTGTGTGAAATTGAAATCTCATCAATCTCCTAAGTAACTAATCATAATCAAAGTTAACATTGGAAATCTCATTGATTTGTTGTATGCACTGCATTTTAAAAGGGCGCGTGTTTGGATGTGTTTTGAGAATTGAAAGGGCATGATTTGATGGGTTAAATGTGCAACTAATAGAAATCATTTCATTCCCAATGGAGCTTTGTACCATCTTGCTTATGATTCAAATGAAGGACGATCCTTTCAAGGATAGGCAAATTGCTTCAAGCAAGTGACAAATTTTATTTTAAAAGATAATCTTTATTTTGATGTTTGCAAGATAAGAATGGTACAAATCTCTTAGTTTAATGATGATGTGGCATTAATTCATCTGCAGGGTAATGATTTTTATGAATGATCTAAGCTTAAGACAATGCGGATAGAGGAGGTGATGAAATACATGTGTCGTCTCATCCTCTTAACGCGAGTGAACAAGTTATTAAACTTATGGATTAACATTCCTTTGCTTGCCAAGAATTGCATAGTGATTCATGCCTGGCGATATGCAACAATCGTCTTCCTGCGAAGATGAAGGTGAAATCAATTTCAATTGGAAAGCTTGTCAACAGTGCAGGAGGGCCATCATGGAGTATCTGCCATGCAACTATAGGGTGTGGCTACCTATTCTTGAATGGGAATTTCCCTTTTCTGACTCAATTGGAGATGCAGAACTCAGTCAAGTCTTCAAAGTGTATTGCTTCCAGTTTCATAAAGGTGTTAAGAGGGTTTTGAGGGATGCAATTTTATACCCACAAGCAAGAAGATGCATATTTCCCTCATAGATGATATCCATCTTTCTCTCAAATACATTTGATCTTTTCTAGTCATTTCCATTGTTGCAAATTATAGCTCGCAAGGTGATAAAGGATGTCTTCTTGTTGGACAATTGGCTCATGAAAGCGATGCAAGCCTATGATTTGTGGAAAGGCCAAGGTCGAATTGGCGGCTTGTTCCCACGATATTTCCTCCTAAATGGTAATGCTTATATATCTATTTTGGATGCTATCAAAAATACACTAGAAATGCAATGCTTTAGGTACTTGCAACTAGCCTTCGATAGGCATGGTGGGTTCGTTGGAGATGATTTAGCAGATGAGATAAATAGAAGCTTCAATGCCATATTGGATCTGATCTTTCATGAGCACCAAGAGCCAATAGTTGTTCATCCTCCGTTGATATCTCAAAGTTATCTGCCAGTGGTGGGAGCTCCTCTTGCTCCAGCCAACCCGGATAATGCTAGTTCATCTCATCCTCCTCAGCCCGAGCATATCCCAAATTTGAACGTTCCACTCCCAGGGCAAGGTAATGAAGAAGGTCTCCTTGAGCAACAAGGGGAAAATGAAATTTAGAGTGATGACATGGAGGAATGAGGGTTCTGTGTTTCATAAGCTTTTGAATAGTAATTGCAAAATGGGGATAGAAAATTGTGTACATCATGTAAATGCCTATAAAATGGGCTCTATAACTAAATATGAATTTTGATGGGTTAGTCATAGATAAAATCTGCTTTGTCAGGGCTAGGGTTAGATTATTTTGCTACAAGTATGATCAATATGCTAAAAATTCAGGTTGATAAGAGCCAATAAAATCATCTTTTGTTTAATCCTCTACTTTTATATATTAATATAAATATATTGGGTATCACCTTTTTCCAAAAAGGAAAATCTTATAATCTTGACCATCCATTTGTCATTTGTCTCTCTATAAATACCATCATCATTTATCATTTTAGATTATCTTAGAAAATATTGAATTCATAGCTATCGTGTTGTTGAGATAATTAAATTCTTCAATATTTTGTTGGTCATAGAGTGTGATAGGTCGAATATATGCATTAGAAAATGAGAAACAAACTAAATAGTGCAAATAAACACCAAAACAACCTACACCTCAAGATTAGCCTAAGTTGGAATCAACACAAGATATTAAAAACAACAAATGAAACTTTATACCTTGTGTCGAATCGATCCTTTGGTTGGCCCTTCGATCTTTGATGTGTATGCTCCTTGGATGGAAAGATATGCAAACTAGATGATGATGTGAGGATGGATGGAAATGGATGAAAGCATGAAAATGGGTAAGTGTAGATTGAGAAATAAAATTGCAAGAGTTTGGCTAGCAAAATGATCTCCCCTAAATGAGAGAAAAGAGGGGGTATTTATAGGAATTTTGAGAATTCCTAGAAAAGATGGATGGCCAAGATTGAGCCACCAAATATCAAGATGTAGGGCTAAGGTGAGTTGAGAACTCACAAGCCCCCACATCTTGACATGTAACGAAAAGTTTGAGAAAGATGAGGTGGACATGTGGGAAGAAGTGAAGGAATTAAAATTCCTTTTGAGTGCATTGGAGGATTAAAAAGTGAATTAAAAATTCACATGGGGAAGTGGAGTGCCTTGTCCAAAAGGTGAAGGCCTTTAATAAGGTTGACCAAGGACACATGTCATAAAGGACATGGGGAAGAGAAAAAGAATTTAATATTCCTTGAAAGATGAGAGTTGAATTAAAAATTCCTCAAAGGACTTTAGGAAGACAAAAGGAATTAAAAATTCCTTGGGGGATGGGAAGAGTTGACTAAAGGGGGTGATTAGACAAGTTGATGAGGGGTTAGAGGAAGGTTAGGTGGCTAAGAAATATTAGAGGCCAACTTGCAAAAGTTGGAGGATGTGACACCTCCTAATCAAGGATTAGGCATGTGCACATCCTAATGATGAGATTAGAAGAAGGATTAAGATTAGATAATAAAAGATGGAGGATGTGACATGTGAGGAATAAAATAAATGTGATATTTATTTAATTCATTTGATGAAAGAGGAAGGTATTTAATTATTTAACTAGATACCTTAGGGATTAGAAGAACTTTAGAGGGATTAATTAAATGATAGTGATATTACTTAATTAATGCGGATAAGGGAATGCTTAGATGAAAGGGGATAAATTTGGATAAATTAAGTGTCCAAATTTAGGTGTATCACAAATAGGCTAGAGTTGCACTTCAAATTTGAGGGAAATTGTATTATTCTGACCGCAGTGGAGAAGAGCAATAGAGGTCAATCAATGGAGGCTTGAAGACTGGGTGACTTTGTTTCATGTTTTTATGCTTCTTGCTTTCTTTGTTCTCTATTGTTGATTAGGGTTTATTTATTATGCTATTTGCAATTAATCTAAAAATTCTACCGTGATATAGATGGTGAACTTGACATGAATTCTTGTACAAAAGATTTAATTCGTTGTAGCTTTTATCAGACAACTTTTATTTGAACATCTTTTATGGAGATTTAATTTCTTGCAGTGACAACTCTTGCATGCTTGTGAGAATATTTTGTAGGCTCAACAATGACTCCCACAGAGCCTCTTCGTGTCCTCCTCAAGCTCTTTCACAACAATCACCTTTGGCTAGTCCTTCACCTCTGTTTTGGCTTCATTGTGACCTTCTTTAATTTAGATTTTAAATTTAGATCTTTAATTTTGATTTTTAATTTAGAGTTTTAATTTAAGATTTTTTAGATTTTAAATTTATATTTTTCTAATTTTAATTAAGATTTAGATTTTTCTAATTTAATGTTGATCTTTAATTTAGATTTTTAATTTATATTTTTTAGATTAAATTTAAGATTCTTCTAATTTAGTTTAGATTTTTAATTTCTAATTTAGTTTAGATTTTTGAATTCTTAATTTATTTTAGATTTTTAACTTCTAATTTAGTTTAGATTTTTAATTTTTAATTTAGTTTAGATTTTAATTTCTAATTTAGTTTAGATTTTAATTTCTAATTTAGTTTATATTTTTAAATTCTTAATTTATTTTAGATTTTAACTTCTATTTAGTTTAGATTTTTAATTTCTAATTTAGTTTAGATTTTTAATTTCTAATATAGTTTATATTTTAATTGCTAATTTAATTTAGATGTTAATTTCTAATTCAGTTTAGATTTAAGTTTCTAATTTAATTTAGATTTAAGTTTCTTAATTTAATTTAGATTTAAATTTAGAGTTAGATTTAATTTTAAATCTAGATTTTTCTAATTTATTTAGATTTAATTAAATTTAGTTTAGATTTAGCTCTAATTTTAGATTAATTTAGATTAATTAAATTAAGTTGATTTTTTATTTGTTAACTTTTAGGTCTTGTTTGTTAGTTAGATTAATGCCATTTTCCTTTTAATTTAATTTTGATTTCATGGCTAATCATTTGGCTTTGCAAGTTCATTTTGCAAGACTCAAAAAAAACAAAAAACATAAATTATAGTTTGTTGAAGACTTGAAAATCAAAACTATTAATGACATTTAGTGCAGGACGTTTCTCGAAGACTTGTTTTTTTTAAAAACCGATTCTCTTTTAGTGTAGCAAACACTTCGTTTGGTGCTTAAAAAGAACATCTATTTTATGTGTTTGGCACACTTGTGCATGTGTTGAGTGGACCTAATACTAACACACACTATCCTCTCCCCTGGATTTCATGGTCTTGGGTGCAAGAGAAAAGTGTTAGTGACGCTCAAGTTTTCTTTTTAGAGGGGCTTGCCTTGCAAGAGGGAACGACTCCAATCATTTTTTCACTCGGGCTGGTATATAAAAGGATAAGACTAAACTGTCAAGTCCTCATGCTGATCTTTTCCCTTTTCATACAGTGTCACTTGAAATAGGGTACCTACCATAAAATGTATAAGAGCCCCTAGTAGAGTGATTAAAGCCTTAAGTGGCTTGTTGGACGCTTGCGGTGAGCTGTGTCCCTAAGCATTCACTAAGAACCAACTATTTTAGTAGCCCAAAATCCTTCTATTTGTTGGTGCAGGAGGTCGGACCTCTAAAGCCATCCCACATTCTCATAGTTCAAAGTTAAGATAGCAAATTTCTTGAGATTTTTGGGTCTTTGGGAATTCAAAGTTTGGTGTGCCCGAGAAGTGAGTTCCATGGAGGGGAGCCAATGCTACCAAACTTCTAAGCTATCCACTTTGAATAAATGCAGCTAGAGAAATCCAAGTGGGAATCTAGCAAATATTATGTATGTGTCTTTCAAATAAATAAGAAAACAAACCTTACACCTAAAAAATTGCAACACTTCACAGTTTTAGACTAAGCATCATTTTCGTACAAAACAATCAAAATCAAGTCAAACTCTTGCCAAAATCAAATTCAAACCTTTGAGATCCATTTTCAGACCAACTTCTTGTTGTGATTCCTATTTAAAACTACTTCTTGTTGTGATTCCTATTTACAACTAGAAACTTGCTCCATTCACCTTGCATATCATCATTCCATTCTTAGGTCACCATTTTAGGTACCTTAGCGATCCTCATTACTTGCATATCCCAACATCACATTAGGCTTCCTTTTGTGGACTTTTAGGTTAGGACCTTGTGGATTTTAGGATAAAAGAACTCTATACCTTGGTACGAATCATTGCTTCAACAAAATATTGGCATTTGACCAAGTCACTTTTTAACTTTATCCTTTGTCATTTTGGTGATATTTTCCTACTCACAAGTCTAGTTGGGAAACTCACCTTGTCACTCTTTTCACTTGTCCTAGAAAAATTCCATTTGACAATCCTAGTTGAAACATTGGTTTTCCCTTGGTTAGTTAGTGATCATGTTCTTACATCTTTCAAAAGTATTTAAGCCCTCAAGTTCACTATAGCTATCCATCACCTCTTAGACATTTGCATCCTTCATACTACAACATAACATCTGACATTATCATTATCACTTTTAGTCTTTTTGCATACATTAGACATTTTTTATCCTCAAAATACCAAAAATACCAAAAAAATAGTTGCCTTATCTTTAGGCATCCCTATATATTCAAAAATACAAAAAAAATATCACTTAGGTTGCATACTTTATGCATAGGTGAATACCTTCCATTGCATTGGCATATCTTAGGCTTCATACCATCCACCACCATGTCTTCCCTTCACCTTGATATGCTTGCTAGTCAAGTTGAATACCAATTAATCTACACTAGTCAAGCCCAACAAGCCATAGAATTCAAGATACAATGGATTAATTCTCTATCCTAATCACCCATAACCCATAGTCAACTACCCATTTTTCCCTCTTATCAACATCTCATAAACCCTAGTCCTCCATCCATCTACCCTCATTATCAAGAGTCCCTTAACACAAGCTATACTATTTATACACAACAAACGTCCATTTATCACCCTTATCCTAACCTTGACAAGGGAAACCAACCTTCCACTGGTCCATTCCAAGCCATTACATCCTATCCTAGCCCATCATCCCTCAACCCATTCCAAGCCTCCACATTCTATCCTAGTCCATCATCCACTAATTCATTCCTATTCACTCCATCCCAACCTACATTTAGTCATGAAAATACATTTGGTCATGGTCTCTAAAATCACATCACATTGCCTACACCTTGGGATACATGTCAAAAAGAAAGTCCACAACATGACATCATAGCTTCACCTTTATGCCAAGATCAAAGTATTCCATCCCATGACCCCATCCTTAATTGCATTCAAGAATTCCTTTTAGATAATCATGGAATCCAAAATACACCTATCCTTAATCAAGATCCCATTCCCAATCATGTCATCCAAGACAAACCCATCTTTGACCAAGACACTACCATTGATCAAAAAATCCAAAATGATCCACTCATCGACCTTTATGCCATTCATGATCAAACATTTGAGGTTGATCCTACTCAAAATCCGAACACAACCATTTCCCAAAATGAGACACTTTCCTCCTTTGTACACATAGATGAACATAGATGATCTTCCTCTAGAACAAGAGTCTTTTACTATAGACATATTTACAAATGATCGAGCTATAGCAGAATTCACTAGACTCTATGATAATGACCATAAGGAAGGTTTCTGCATCGACTTGGAAGCATCAATATCTTTTGAAGAACCATTAGAATCCAATGTTTCACAAAATTAGACCAAAGTTATCAATTAGAAATATATCCAACATGTCAATGAAGCTACATCTTATCAACTAGGATCATCTATCTTTGTCAAAGTAGGATTTCTTGCATATGAGAAAATACTAAGTAATAGTGTCCACATACACAATGATGGGTTAGCATCTTGTTTTCAAAACAAAAAATACCCCATCACAAACAAAATTTTTCAAAGCATGCAGTATCAAGGAAGAGGACTAAGCATACACGAGAAAGGAATTCTAGAACCAACATAGTTTTATGAAAATCCTAGACATCAAGGTCTTGGATATTCTTCAGTCAGAGAATCAAATGATGTTAGTGGTACCTCCTCAATATTGGGGGCAACTTTATCTGATACAAATATCAAAATGGCGCAATGAGTAGTTCTTACCATAAGGTTGTTGCCAACACTCCTTCCATCCACACCATAAACCATTATTCCAACATAATTAAACCCATCAATTGGAACCAACAAAAACAAAAGTCTTACAAATCCAAAGTTCAAAATCAAATGTCAAAGGCCATTAAGTCAAACAAAAATCCAAGTGGACAATTGAAGTTAAAATGGATCCCAAAGAAAAATGGATCAAACAAAGAAAATATTCCAAATCCAAAATTCAATCAAAATGTGGAGCCACAAGAAAATGGTCTCCTACATATAATAAATGTCCACCTCCTTCAAAATGGTCATCAAGCAAGGCATATAAAAGTGTTGGTTCCAAACGCTATCCCAATCAAAATTCAAAACTCCACCATCCAACATCCCAAGTTTGAAAAAATAAAAAAGTGATTCATCTAAACGTCCAAATAATCCTTCCATGTCTACCATCATCCATCATTCCAAAAGTCATACCTCACAAATCTGGCACATCTTGGTAGTAACTCTTTATTGTAAGGACTCTCATGGCACTCTATCACAATATGTGTATTCTGATAAGGTCAACTCTAGTATCAGAACAAATCATAATGACATCAATCAGTTGTATGCAATCCCTATGATTCTAACAAGGAAAATACTTCATAAAGGTCATTATTGGAATATCATGGCCCCAGTCTCTACATCAGCACCATCAATGGTTTCAAAACATTCAGTGATTAGCTAAAATAGCAAGGCCATCCAAAAATATCAAAAATACCAAATTTTTTTAAAAAAAATTGTTACCTTGATGAAAACCTAGCAAACAGGTGTCTGACTGACACCAAAAAAACCAAAAAATCAAGAAAAAAAGTAAAGAGAAAAATTTCGTCTAATAGTGAAAACCATTTTTATGGCACTTTGGATAAGTACCATGATGAAAACCTAGCAAACATGTGTCATGTGTAAGAGCAATTATCTATGTAGACCGTTACACTTGGGGGCAAGTTGTCTCATCTCCCATGCCTTTCTCATGAAATTTCCATCTAAGCCCTATCATTCCCATCCATTTTTCTACCTACTTTGATCTTGATAAGGAATTAGGTACAAACATAAATCATGCTTTGGGAAAACTCTTGGCATGTCTATCATTTGATCATACACTATCCATGAAATATCATGTCATAGCCTTCATAGCCTCATCCAAACCCATATCTTGGAGAAAACTAATTATTCCTATGTGAAATTGTCCTTAGAGATCATATGATAATTCTTCCAGCCTCATGTCTCCTATATTTTATCAAAACCACCCATCAACCTTTCATACCTATCGCTTGTCTTGGTTTTCCCTTGTCAACGGTCTAAGGATCCTCCATCATCCCATCTAGTCCTAAATAATTCATTCCAAATACAACCAACCTAATCCATACAATCTTGCTATGCACCCTAGCACATCATCCAAAACATTCCTTAGCCTTATTTCCAGCCTTGTTACAAACCTTGATCCTTTAGTCACATTATCGTCATCCTCACATTGTTTTGAGATGTGTCCTTCCCACGTCAAACAATGTCATCATTGTCGTCATCACCCATGAATTGGTTTTTAGCTTGACTAGGAGCAAGATCATGGTTTTCCTTGGATTCTTACAGTGCATGATTGCTCACTTTCTTGTAGGCATCATTCATATGCATTTGTCATGGTTCTTATAGTGTATCATCCATAAAAAAAAATACACACTTCCTCATATCATCCAAAATCCAAAAAAAAAATACAAAAAATCAAAAAGATAAAAAAAGAAGAAGTCAAATATCCACAAAAGACCAAAAAAATCAAAACATTCGAAAAGACAAAAAAAAATCATAAAATGACAAAACTCCAAAAAAACATAAAATCTTCAAAATGTAAAAAAAAATCAAAACATGTGAAAACACAAAAACATTCAATAACTTTCAAAAAATCCCAAAAAATAGAGTCAAATTCAGTCATGTCAGTATTTTTCATTGTCGAACTATGTTGCCTCTACGACTAGATGTAGGCAAGGCCATCTGTCGATGTTCCCCTGAGGCATTAGGTCAGTCCTTTAGGTGTTGTCAAATAAAATCATGATTCTGGTGGCTCTGTCATTAAAAAGTCAAAGGGTCATGTCAAACTATGAGGGGTCAGTAGCATTGCTACATAGGCAAGGCCATATGTTGATGAGCCCACAAGGCCCCCTAGGTTAGTCTTTTAGGGTTCGTCAAGTCAGTCAAAATAAATCGAACACTATCAACTCAAACGCGACATAATCATCTAAACTTCAAAAAGCACGGAATCAACAAGACAAACAAAATAGCAACAAGTCTCCAAGTCAAATTAGTCGCTTTGTCACATCAATCAAACCCGATCCAAATGGAGTCAAAACCAATGGTCTTATACATGATGTGTCCTTCCTAAAACCAAACCTTGTCACTATTGCACTTTGTCTTTTGCCTTATACAGGTAGTTACATAATCGAAACTAGATTTGATGTCTTATATGACATGTTTCTTTTCCTAAAATCAAGCCTTGTCAAAATAATCAACCCATCACTCACTTCATCCCTTAACGCACTAGAAAACACTTATTGGAAAATAATTTGAATGGTTGTTGATCTTGTTGGTCTAATTTGTCTTATCTTTTGGATTTACTTCAGTCATGTTACTAGCCACCTCGAGGATCTCCCATGAAGGATTTAGAGGAGCGATGATGTCTCATGACTCATCTTTTATTTGATTGCTATTTGTGGTTTGTCTTCACAAAAAGATTGGGGCAACATGACCCTTATTATGAGTTAGGACATTCTTTGTCTGTGACTATCTATTTTATAGATGGATGACCTTGTACACCTTGGTCTATGTCATACCATGGTGTTTTTTTTCCATTTTTCATACTTCACTGCCTAATGATGATTAAATTCTCAAGCCTGGCATAACAAAATATATATCTGCAAATTATCTCAACTAGCACTATCTCAACATTTAGGTCTTCTATGCTAACATCCATCTTTTCTATGCTAGTAGTCATCTTTTCCATGCTAATATTTCTTCTTTTCTGCATCTTCATCATCCTTAACTATTTTCCCCTATCCTCTTTTATTTCATCCTTTAGTCTTCTCATCCATTTCAAGAGCACACTCATGTTCTTTGAACCCACCTGTCTTCTTGAGGGGGCATACCAATACCTCCTCTTCATCCTTCTTCATCCTACCTTCACTGGAGCATATCTTTTTCTTTGACATAATGCGATAAACTACATTATATCAAAGAGAGGCAAATGTAGACACCTAGAAATTATCACTAAGTCTGTGAATTTATTAAAACACCCTTTTTCATCTTTGATAATTAAATAATCTTGATTATTTAATTATTACCTAATGTTGTAAATTCTTATATTAATTAAATAATCTAAATTATTTAATTAATTCATTTTAACCTTTTCTAACACAAATATATTCAATTCAATTTAATTAAATAACTTATTTTTCCTTGGGCAGGAGTAAGGCCGGGGCTGGTGAGGGCAGTGCGATGGGTTTTGAGGGTATTAGGGGATGAGAGCAAAGATTCAGATGATGATGCAGATGGGATTTGGTCCCTAGTTGCTACATTTGGCGCCAATGATGATGGTGATGAGCAAGTTCTTTTTATGGTGGCCCTCTTCCCTTCTTCGGGTGAGCTCCTATGGGATGTGCTTGACTTGGAGCCGAGGAGTGGGAACGGCTATTCGGGTGGGAACAAAGCTGTGAGGGCTTCAGAAGAAGTCGAGAGTGATTTTGAGGCAGTTGACACAGTGGATGGTGGGGTCATTGGACCCCCCATTTCCTTTTCTTGCAATGTTGGGTGCAGAGGAAGGGTCGTGGTTGTTTGGGTGGGAGTTTTGGCTTCCTCTCTCGGGGTTACCTTTCTCGACAGCCATGGTGTGTCCAGAGCAGTCCTTTGTTTGGGGCTTGGTCTTGGTCTCTCCACCAGCAATTTTGTTGTGGTTGGAGTGAATTCCGATGTTGTTAGTGGGGGGACCGCTAAGGTGTGTCTTTCCCTGGTTGTTTTGGTGTGGGTGGAATGGACTTTGGCTCTATGTTGTTGTGTTTGGTCTCAGGAGTTGGTGCTTATGGGGGAGATCTTGTTGGTGTTGTTCGCCCCCTTTTGGTTTTCGTCAGTGAAAAATGCTCTCATGGGGCTTGTGGCATCCTGATGGTGGTTTCAAACCCCAGGAGGATTTTTTTTCTCTACACTCTTTGGCCTCTGCTCGTTTCTGGTATCATTTTCTTATTAGGGGGTTATGTTATTGCTCATATGCCTATGGGTCTATGTAGAAGTTGTTTCTGCCTTGACTGGGAGAGCTTCATGTTTGTATTTCTATGGGCTTCTTTGGATGTCTTAGCTTCTTCTCTATCCTAGTGGCAAAAATATGGTGGTTTCTCTGGTTCTCTTCTCTCCTTGAATCCCTTTGTTTATTTTGATCTTTCGGGAGAGGTGCTTTTGTTTTGGATTCATATGGAATCTCTTTGGTATGCGACTTTCCTTATGATGGGGTCTGATTTTTTTTGCTTATTTTTCTAACTCCTGAGTCTCTATGTGGTAAGGGTTATGTCATCCCTCTCCTTCTTGGCTATGTGGCTTTACTATCTAAGCTACATTTTCTGCATCTTTGGGTTACTCTGGTTTCTCCTATAGAGGTGGTCTTATATTCTATTGAGGGGGAGATGGATGTGGTTGGAAGCGATCTTTCTCCTATTGAGGTGGAGTTGGATGCTATTGGCTATGCCTGGAAATGGTGTTGGGGGGCTGATGAAGCCCTGTCTTTTGGCTGCAAGGGAGTGGATGATGGCCTTTATGTTGACTTCTTTCATGTATCTCCTATGGAGGTGGAGATCTTGAAAAGTAAGTTGTTCTCGGTGGGGCTCACTCTCAAGGATAAGGGGTGTTGTGCCTATGGTGGATTAGATGAGCCTAGATTTTTCTCCTATAGAGGTGGAGAAAATGACTGGTTTTTGTGGAATATTGCTAGAGCCTTGTGTATTTGTGATGACTTTTCCTATAGAGGTGGAGAGGGTAAATTGTTGGGCTCAATTTCTTCTGATGATGGGGCTCTGGTTATGAGCTATGTTTTAGATGTTTGTAGAGGGTTGTTGGTCCCGTCAAAACCAAAGGGTTCAAGATCCATGTAATTTCTTGTGTTGTTTGTTGGCTGTTGGCTGGCTGTGTTTCTATTTTGCTGCTGGGTGTTCTTGTATCTTTTCTATGAGCAACTTGTCCATCCTAGTTTGGGTTTCGGGTCCCTTCAAAACCTCATGGTTTCAGTCCATTCAAACATGTTTCTTCATTAATCAAAAACTTATTTTCCTCACTTTTTGAATTAAATTTCTATTTAATCAAAAAGTTAACTCACTTTTTTTTCCCTCCTTGTAATGAGATAATGTTTCCATTATTTCAAAATGTATTTTCTTTTTTTTCATAACTAAACAGATTTTTTAAAAAATCACTCTTTTTCCCTGTAACTTTGATATTATCTTATCAAGGTCTCCATTTTAATTGCAAACTACTGGATCAAAAATGAAAATATTATAATCTTGACCATCTATTTTCCATCCGTCTCTTTATAAATACCATCGCCATTTATCATTTTGGATCATCTTAGAAAATCTTAACTATAGCCATCGTGGTTGTTGAGATAACTCAAATTCTCTTCAACATTTTGCCATCAGTAGGCATAGGGCTATAGTTGAACTTCAAATCTAAGGGAAATTGCATTATTTCACAACACAGGAGGAGCAATACAAGTAACTCAATAGAGCTGCAAAGACTCAAGTGACTTTGTTTTACATGTTTTTATGCTTTGTGCTTTCTTTTTTCTTTATTGTTGATTAGGGTTTTCTTATTATATTATTTACAATTAATCTAAAAAATTTACCCTGATACACATACATGTGTGTTCCTCTGTGCTTATGTTGGTTTTCCATGGGATCTTGGATCTTGGAGGCTTGTGCACTCCCCCTTGATCCATTTTCATCCTATCTCTTCAACATTTGGACAATAGGACCCCTATTAGCATATTTTCTACTTTAGTACGAGTCTAAGCATAAATTCATACTCTCACTAAAGTGGGCTAAATTAGCATCGTAATTGTCACCCATGACAGTTTCACACTATGTTTTTTTCCCCTAGGTAATTGGACCTAATTGTACTCCTAATCTCCTAAATTATGCATTATGTGGCCCATTTTATCATTTTTGGATAAATTTCAAGCATAAAATAAATGCATTTATTTAATATTTTTCCCCCGACTCCTTAATTCCTAAAAAATGTGTTTAGGACACTAGTGCCTAGGGCACCTATGTCCCCCTATTTTGGCTCCAAATTTAAATATGTTGATGTTGACATTTTATTATTTGAAATTTAAATATCTAAAGTTGGTTTTCAGGATTTAATTTCTAGGAAATTAAAATAATTGCATATAAATACCTAGTTATTGTATCATTTGAAATCATCTAGCAAATTATTGGAGAAATTATTGTCAAGAGCATTATCAAGCAAGTCAAAAGCAACATTTCAATGATTTATTGTAGCAATTCAAGATCCAAGCATCATGTCGAAGTGTGTATGAGTTGATTCATGTTTATGTGGTTATATTGTTTGTGAAGACTAATCCTTGTAAGTCTCCAAGCAATTCAAGTAAGCAAGATCCAAGCCTTGAGGATATTTGTATGACTTCAGTCCTTCAAGGAAGTCATTGAAGGGTGATGAGTTGTAATCCATTATTGATTCATCATTCTTTTTTATCATTTAGCTTTATCATTATCATTTCCATTGCCATTGTGGAAGTGGAAACACTAACATGGGGTTTGACTAAGGCAAGCCCCTAAATGGCACAACTATTTTTCTCTCTTTGAATGTGCAAGTTTCAGGTTTGAAGAGGATTGGAGGAAGTTTGAATATCAATTATTCATTGTTGTAATCAAACCCTACATCTTGATGACTCATGAAAACTCAATTACAAAATTATTCAATAGTGTGACAAGTAGAAAATAAAAGCTCTGATCTAGCATCTGAGGACTACGAATAAAGATTTGAA